>JAUPTC010001100.1:0-29172 GCA_030762895.1 Sophora flavescens
TCTTTTAATCACATGATAAACCTTTTGCCACATGTTAAATCGCTTTTAATCATGATAAATCTTTGCCATTAAGGCCGAATGCGCGCTGGGTGTGACCAATATTAAATCGAGAGCTTTACTTACCATTTACACACTTTTATAAACAATTACCAAAAGAAAGGAAAATTCCTCAACCCATCTTGGATTGCTTGCATGTCCTTTGCCACTTTTTGCAAATCTAAATCTTTGCCGCACTCCGATCCTTTGAATTTGTTGGTCCTGGATTTGTGTTCCCTTTGTTCTTACTATCAAAACAAATGTACCTGTCAAAGCATATATCCACATCGGGTGGTTCGCCCAAGGTTTGGTGAACTGCGCGCTCAGCGGTGGCGATCCATTATGATGCGGCGGCTATCCAAGTGGTCACCCATGGTTTGGTGACTGTCAGCGTTGGTCTTTATTGTCCAATGTGGGTATGTAACTCCCAAGTTCCTTCTGAGATAGTTTGGATCCACATGCATAACAGAGAAGCTGGAGTCGCACCGGATAGCATATGTTGGTTGAGATGACATGTTAATATGATTATATAATGTTGACGCGACTAGTGTATATTGCTATGCCATGTTATGATGTATGTTCATCTGCTTAACCACTCTATGCCGTTGTGTTTACATGATTTACCCCTGTTCTCTCTGTCTTCTTGTTTGGCATGCATAGTTTTATGCTGATTGATGGCAGCAGTCTGAGTAGTTGAGTGACTGGGGATTCTACTCATAGTTAGGATTTTTGTTTATATTTATTAGTTTCCATGTATTCGAGGATTTATTTCACTAACTATATAAAGCTTGTATGTGTCATCGGGGTTGGGTTTTGTTTATGTTATATTTATAGTTTCTATGTCTATTTCTTTAAACCATGTTTCTTTCCGTGTGATATGTTAAATGTGGTATCTTTACCCGCTTTTTATTTTATGAATAAATGCATGTTTTTCTTTATATCTTTACCTTTTAACACTTTGCATAACATGCGGGGTAGTAGGGAGATACAAAAAAGGTCGGAATAAAAGATATGGTTTCCTTGAGAAAAAGTATTAAAGATATGTATTTTAATTGTGCTTTCTTATGAAGGCACCATTAAACAGGTTACATGATTTTTGATAGTATTTCCCCCCAAAAAAAGATTCAACGGGAACTATTAAAGGTCGTTTGATATAGGATAAAAAGTAAAACGGGTAGTCTATAAAATTGTTAATCTGAAATAAAATTGTAACTTTGATGGAGTGTTAAAGAGAGTTTATATGTTAGCTAATAACATTAGAGAAGATGGAAAAATAACACTCAAACCATTTCGCCACAAGTGTGGGTAGGACACACCTATATATTTATCCAGTCTACTAAAATGAAAGTTATGAACTTAAAATCTTTCTCCACTTTTCTAACTTCCCATTTAGATCATCTCTACTCTTCAACTAGGACTATATTATCTAAAAAACTTATTCATCATGGCACTACTTTAGATATACTCACAAGTACATCTAAGACCAAGATAAAACATAAGATCAAAGTCGGCCTTGTACAAGTAACAAGGAAGAAAATATGTTTCGAAGGTGAGGGAGCAAGCAAGTCCCTCACCCATGCACCACTAGTTTACGTAATTCCAAAGTTTTTTTTAATTTCTCTTTAATTTTTTTTTATTTCCATCCACTTTATCCTGGCTGAGACTTCATAAGTCCGGAACACATTCAATAAATTCTAAGTTTTGATGATTCCAAACATATTAAGTATGGTGTTATTGAACCATGTGAAATTATTGACAAATCATGATGGCAAGAGATTGGTCTTAGGATCACTCGTCCACTGACCCGCTCTAAGTTTTAGCGTGTTAGAGCCAGACTTGTCGAAAAGTCACTGCCTAAAAGAAGGTTTGTTTTGATTCAAAGTTGCTGGACATGACAAGTCAACTAAGCCTGGAAGACCAAGTCAAAGTTCCCAATCAGTTGATGACGTGTGCTGATCAAAGTCCAACGCCCAGGATCACTCGTCTAAAAATGGCTTCCTTCCACCCGTCTAGTTTGGGAGCACAACACTGAACTGATTTTAAAGCACTTCATCTTTGATTTTCGACTTGCTGCACAAGTCTCATTGTCAGCTTTGTCGAAGGAAATCCAAGTCAACCTTATTTGAAAAGATGCCTCCTTAATGATCTCGAAGACCTCTGGACACATAGGACAAGGAAAAAGAATAAAGAATTCATTCTTTCAAGTGTTTAAGGAATAAACACGAACCTTCTGCACAAGTCGTGTTTAGCATGTTTTAATACAAAGTAAAAGTGTTTTCTTATAGTGAACTGAAGTGTTGCACCGAAAGAGAAAAGCCTCTGCCCAAGTACAAAAGTTTCATCAGAACTCCAAAACAAACCGCTCGTATAAAGTGACTCTGGTCTTTATGTCAAAGTCCAATGTCCTTAAACATTTAATGTTTATATGTAACGACTCTTTGGCATTAATAATCGCATCCTGCAATGTAAAAATCAAAGAAGCCACACTTTCTCAAGTCTTCAACCGGTTAATTGATGAAGCCTTTATATAAGATAAGCAAACCATGAAGCAGGGAAGAGAAGAGACTCTAAACATATTCAAGAAGCATTTACTCTTTTCATTTACTTTCATTCCCATTGAATAGCTCTTCACACATTTTGATATCAATTCGCTATTTTTCATACCTTCATATTTATTTCACTGAATGTTATCTTAAAGATTCGAAGTTGTGGCTAACCACCCAAAACTTTATTCCATGGGATGTAATGAGCCCGACAGGCTAGTGGAGAAAAGAATACTTGTTCGAGTGTCGAGTCTCGAGAAGCAGGGCACAAAGTAATACTTGTACTATAATCCGATCGCTATACTAATAAACTTGGTTTTGCAAAGAATCGACGTGCTCTCACGATTTTGGTGTGAACCAAGATAAAACTCTTGGTTGATATTCTTCCCTTATCTCTTTACTTGCTTTTAAGAGTTATTTGTCTGAGCTTTAACTTTGGGAGTTAACATTGTGAATATCAAACTCGATTTAACCTTTCTCGTAGCATTGAAATTATTTTAAAAATTATTTTGTCAACGCTTGCTTAATTTCAGAACTTTATTTTGATGGTCGGCCAAGTAAAATAATTTCTCAAAGTTTCCTAAAATTTGGTAAACACAACTCAATCCTCTTTCTTGTGTTAACTTGGTTATTTCCATATCCCTCGCTATCATCGCCTCTGATACCCTGACCCCGATTATAAAAACAATAACATGATGAAAGAAAAGAAATAATGGTTATTTTATTAGGCATGAAGATCCATGGGTATAAAGATACTAAATGAAACAAAGGTCTTAACAACGTCGAAATAAAATATGTTTGAAAAGAAACACGAACAAACATAACGAAACCCAACCTCGATGTCACATTATAGAGCAAGATAACCATAGTCCAAACATCTTGAGAAACAAATATTACCAAGAAATCCTAGACTCCATGCGTATCCTTAGTCCTACTATCAAACTGTTCACCGTCTCCTCTGCAAAATTAAAAAGATAAATGCAAAGCAAACAACAAAGACGAGAAGTAGAAACATGTAGGCAAACATAACGACATGGAAGCACTAGAAGAAGAGCTTGCTCACATATACAAACAAGATATTAATCTCAAACATATTAATATCATTCACATCATCTCAAACCAGTATGAATACATGCAACTCATCTCCACTCCTCGTATGCACTTGATCCACCCACTGGAATGTCAACTGAGTTACATATCCACATTGGCCATTAAGAACCAACGCTAACAAGCCACCAAACCACGGTAGAACTCCTTGATAGCCGACAGACCTACTCCTGGGACGCCACCACAGTGGGGATCTTGATCACTCTAGGATCACAACGAATAGCTATATCGCCTTACTTCCTGATGACCTCCCCATGTCGAAGATCCCCCACTAACACTCCCTCGATGCGTGAATGCATGATCAACACAACACACAACCAACAATCACTATTTCCGGGGACAATCCCGCCACCCAAGTTTTATCACCATCACACTACGGACCAATGGGCCATCGAGGCCCCTTGGCCACTAGCTACCAAGGTTCAATGTTATCTTTATCTTTTATCTTTTAACACTGGTCCTTAAGCACTGTATCAACACCTCGACCACTGATTATCGAGGCCCCCTTGGCCACTAGGTTACCAAGGTACAACATCATCTTTAATCTTTAATTAACACTCGTTCAAGAATCACCTGAGCTCAACACCTTGACCATATAGCATCAAGGTCCCTCTTTGGCTACTCTACACCAAGGTACAACATTATTTTTAAGTTATTTAGCTTGCCTTTACTTTGTTTGGTGTCTTTTTTTATTATTGGGAACGCTTGGGATGAAACGCCCCTTTCTTGTTTCAATTGCTCGTTTCAGTTTAGGGGAGCCGGTCACGGTCCTTCAAAGACGGGCGTGGTATAACTTTGTCGAGCACGTATCGACTATTACACGACTCGTTTCGTGAGCATGATCAGACTGATTCGAGCATAAAGGGTTTAGGAACCCTTACTATGTTAGCTGGATTCAAAGATCTATTCTATTGCTTCTAACTATCCATCGCCCCTCGCTCATTATCCTTAATCAATCTTAATGTCTTATCATTATGGGAAATTAACCTTTAATTCCACTTCTTTATTAATGTTCTAAAACACTCATGAACCATTCCTAGGTTCTTTAACTAAACCTTTGAACATAACCTTGCCTCTCATACTATATTCCTGGGTTTTGAACAAATCATGGAAAACATCCCTTAATTCTAAACATCAATTACGTTTTTACCTATCTTATTAACCCTATGAACAAGTCCTATTATAAAATTAGAGTATTATTAACATCAATGCTTATCTCACAACATCAACCAAACAACCAAATCAATCACCCATGGCAATATCATCATCAAATCATAATTTCATTATCCTCATTATGAACATCCATTCATCATTAAACATCATTCACGACATAGGCATACCAATACATCATCATGAATAGGATAATAATAACAATTAATAAACAAGTACCATTTAAACAAATAGCAAACAGATAGGGGTCACTGGTTAACCTTCATTTCACTACCCTCAATGCCTACATATTCATATTATCCTCTTCCCATACCTGCATGAAGATTCCCAACAACGACTACGCAGCAACCTAAACACATTCCTCGAAGCAGCTCGATGAGTTCCAAGCCTTGGTCAAACAAGAAGAGACAACCATTTAGTCTCAGATCTAATAATAGAAAAGGAGTCTAAGAGCGGGATGACAACGCCACCCAATCGACACTAGGATGTGACTTCTCTCCAAATGGACTCAAGAACACCAACAGCTTCAAGCGGTTCCAAGGAAAGTGAAGGTGGAAGAGCTCACACACTAGGATTGCCTAAAGTGCTAAAAGTGAGTGGTTAACTGAACCCTTGTAAATCGCTTCTCATTTATAACTTCGCACTGAGCATGGTCGTGGTCCCACTAGCACATCATGCTTAACATGAGCACAGGGTCATGCTCACTTAAGAACGGTTGATAACTTTAGCGCTAACGAGCTAAGTTTCGCGAGCACTGTCGTGTTCTCCTTGAGCACGGGCCAGGTGACTGCATAAACCCATAAGGCACGACCTGAAAGACGGTGGCAGCGATACATGAGCACGATCGTGCTCATGCATCATAAAGGTGATTTTCCCGCACTGAAAGTCCCACTTAGCCCTCTAAATGTCCCTAAGGTCAAATCTTAACACATATAACACACAGCGCTTTAACACGAAAACGGTGTTACATTCCTCATTTGCTAATGCTCTTTTTTGCAACCCCATCTGCCACCTCCCGTTGCACTCCACTTTCTATTCTTGTTCATCTAAAATCTAAAATATTGTAAAATCCATTGTCCAAAGAAAGGCATACCAAAACAAGAGCAAAGTAATCATGGAGGTTAACGGGTAAACCCAAATGCATTTATTATAACAACCCAAAACAACACCATATCAAAGAAAGAACTCCTCATCACCGCTAGCATCGCTTTCAACTCAAAACGTGATTTAACCCAAAGAACGCAAAGACTAACGACAATGGTAGCCGCAGACACCAAAAAGCTTGAAGGAGTAGGCGGCAACCCCCCATTTCCCGGTGGTGGTATCGACAACGCCATTGTTTGCATTGATCCCGGCGTAGTGGTTGGCGACCCCAAAAGAACCCGCTAGAGACGGAGAAACTAATGAAGAGGCCGTGGTCATTCTTTCTCGCCCAGATGTTGTTGACAAGACTGATGAATGGTACTATGGGACAAGAAGAGAAGATGGTAGGACAAAATTGTCACTTTGATTTTTTTTTTGTTACCTGGTTTCACCAATACCAAGTTTAAATCTCAACCATTCATTTACCTTTACTTTATTAATAAACCGATGACTATGAAAGGTGGTGCATAGGAGAGAGACTTAGCTACCTTCACCTTATAAGCCACCAGAAAATATTATCTTTAACTTTCAGAAAAAAAGGAAAGGATGATTTGATAAAATAAAATAAAATTACAAGAGAAATCTAAAAATTAAATAAAGTAAAAAAATATATTTTGTCTTTAATTTTAATATTTAATGTTAGTTTGTCCTATGTATTCCACGTGGAGTTTTTTCATGACGCAAGCTAAACTCATGGTCTTACACAAAAGCACAAATGAATGTTTGAGTGTCGGTTAAATGAAACCAAACCAAGTTCCAATTTCTAGTTGTAAATCAAGGATAAATCATCATCCTCATATGTGTACTTGACCCGTAACGACTGAAAAAAATTCTCAAATCAAGGTATTCCTTGATATTCATGCCAGGTGCAACTGTTACCAAACCGCAGAGGAACATCAAAACCCCAAACCCGAATCTATCTGAAACCTCTGCTTCTTCAGTCATCGCGTAAGTTCCACTTTTCCCTTAATTTGAATGTAATTTTTAGTTTTCCCAGGGAATTCTGCTTCAAATCGTGTCAATTGTGAGTCTCGGGGTTTGCTCGCTGCCAAGAATTCGAAACCCTAGACAAATTCTGTTTCTGGGTCTGAGTAATTGGGAGCTGAAACTCCACTTTTGATAATCTTTGTGAATTTTGGGGTTATAAAACATTGAAATGAAGACGCTAAATGGCTTATTTGGTGCAAGAAGAAGAAAGTTTCATGGTGTTTTCAATGGCCTTTGTGCCATGGTTGTGTTTTTTCTTCTTTTACAATCGAGAAGATATTATTCGAAGCCCGCTTCTTAGGCAAAATGCATATTTAGGGAATCATCATCATTTGCCTCAAAAAATGCAATTTTGAGTAACGGGTCTTCTCACATTGCTGTTATTCACCGTAGAATGGTTGAAATCAGCCTCAATAGTTCAAGTGCAGTTGGTGAGCCCCATGCCAAAGATTTAGCTCTAAGTAATCCTGGATTGTGTGCTGATTGATCCACCATGATGGTTATGCTAACCATTGTGAATTCTTCAAGGCCAATCCACAGTGCTCTTCTGATGGAAATCTTGATTACTTGAGATTTTTCTATTGTAAATGTCAAAGTTTTAGATTACTTGGTTATCTAGTATTGGTGTGTGGCTTGCTGCTTTGTTTTATCTCTTGGGGAACACTGCAGCAGACTACTTTTGCCCTTCTCTTGAGCATCTCTCAAGGCTCTTGAAATTGCCTCCAACTGTGGCAGGGTGGGTGCTGCTCCGGCTTGGGAATGGAGCACCTGATGTGTTTGCCAGTATAGCTTCCTTTGTGGGTACTGAAACAGGTGAAGTCGGTCTTAACAGCGTGTTAGGTGGTGCTCTATTCGTTACCTGTATTGTTGTTGAGCCGTTTCTCTATGTGTTGCAGAGAAGGAGATTCAACTGACCGAAGATGCTTTATAAGGGATGTTGGTTTCTTTTATATTCACTCTTGTTTCACTGTTTCTAATTTTGGTTGTTGGTAAGGTGGGAGTTGGAGCAGCCATTGCTTTTGTATCGATTTATGTTGTTTATGCATTCATTGTTGCTGCCAATGAGATATTACGAAAACATGCACGCAGGCTGAAACTGGATGCTGTTACCCCATTGCTTCCTGTCCAGGGAAGTGTGTTCTCTCATGGTTCAAGAGGATACTTCTATCTATAGCTCTTTGCTTGACATAGACACCGAGAGTGATCCTCCCTGCCTCCTCCTTCGCTGCCACAGTGGATGTGGTCTTCAAATGTGGCAATATATTCAAACCAGGCAAATAAAATCAACTTGTTAGATGATGAAAGGCCCCTTGGGGATGGAGTAATAATGAGAGCATGGAAAACAACAGGTTGTCATTCTCTGTTTCAAAACTTTTTTACTGATGGAGATGCCACTGGCAATTCCTAGACGGCTAACAATCCAATGGTCAACGAGGAAGCTTGGTCGAAGCCATATGCTGTGGCCAGTGCTTCATTGGCTCCCGCTCTCCTGGCCTTTTTGTGGAACAGCCAAGATAATGCGAGTTATGGGAGTACTATACTTTCCTATTGTATTGGTGTTTCTGTTGGATGTACACTTGGTATTCTTGCATATAAATACACAGTGCCTGATCATCCACCGAGCTCTGTTCTTGATTCCCTGGGTTCTTGGAGGATTTGTCATGAGCATAGTGTGGTTCTACATAATAGCAAATGAGCTTGTGGCTCTATTAGTAGCATTCGGTGTAATTTTCGAATTAATCCATCCATCCTTGGATTAACTGTATTAGCATGGGGAAATTCAATGGGAGATTTGATGTCAAATGTTGCATTGGCATTACATGGAGAAGATGGGGTTCAGATTGCTTTATCTGAGTGCTATGCAGGTCCTATGTTCAACAAAGTTGTTGGTTTGGGGATCTCATTGCTGCTTGGGGCCTGGTCAAAGAAACCTGCTTTGTACGTGGTGCCTAAAGACACTAGCTTGTTTTACACCATGGGATTTCTTATTACAGGACTGCTATGGGCACTTATTGTTTTACCACGCAACAATATGCATCCTAGCAGAATATTAGGAATGGGACTCATTGCCCTTTATTTGATATTTCTTTCTTTCAGGGTGTGCACTGCTATGGGGCTTGTAACAGTTGCTGGATTAAGTTGACTGTTGACAATTGAGCTACATTGTAATCAAAATGAGTGTGGTTGCTACATCTCTTTGGGCCATGAGCATGACCCCATGTGCTAGAATTTCTGTCCTGCAGACAGCTGATAGGATTGAAAAATTCAGGAAAGAAAAATGGTATTCATATAGCTGAAGATTTCATTGTTGTATATCCAAACATATGTACTCACCAATCGAATTAACAATAGGTAGTCCCTTTAGGTAGCTTTTGTATCTGAATGTTTTATTTCCGATAAATTATATTCTGAATGTGATTCCCGAGAATAAAGTTTTCCCACCTTACACATGGGATAGATTTTCCAAGTTTATAACTATCATTTACTAATCTTATTTCTAATCTTTACGCCTTTAATAAATTTTAAAACTTATAACAAACATTTAAATTTTTTTCTCAAGCCACCGAAAACTTTTTCAAAACTTAATACCAAACGCTACCTTTCATTAGTTGAAAATGAACTACTTAGAATGCCACTTACTGAATCACTATATCTTGGGCTTAAATCTTTTGAAGCAATTCAGCTACCTAGTTTTGTCCTATTTTTATTTAAATATTTCATTTTTTTGTATCTTCTCGATTCTCTTATTGAACTTTTATATATACTAATTAAAGAGAAACCGATATGAGATTTAATATTGGTTGAAGTCCGATGGGGATTGGATTCCAAACATTTACAAAATTTTGCATTCATGTATACGTATAATATATCGCTTTGATCAATCTTACGCTTTTGCATTTATGTATCAACGGATCAACCTTAGGTTTTTTTTAAACATTTTCAGTGATCGATTTAACAATGCAGAGTATTTTGAAAGCCAAATCTGTCCCAGGAGCATGCGACTCCCTGACTCAGCACACATCACTTTGTAACTCCATCCATGACAACCTTCGGCGCATGTTACATTGCCTGCACCCAAAACTGCTATCCTGCGCATGGCGACGAAGACAAAAAACGTAAGCTTGAAAGGTCTCGTCGCATTATATCTTTCAGCCACCTCGGTATTGTAGAGCATCTCTGTCACATTTTATCTTTAAATAACACTTTTACCCTTTAATAATTCAGTAACTTCTCCCACTATTCTTAGATTTACCAAGGCTGCTTTGGTAAAACCATATCTGGAAACCATTTCTTTTTCAGTTCGCACTTTCCTGTGTGACAGTCACGTGTGGCCTGTTATTTGCATTTCTCGTACTTTCCTCTGTTTCTCTTTGTCTCTTTCTCCTCCTTGGTAACTTTGTGCAGCGCAAAAAAAGTTTAAGAAAATTTCAACCAACACAGTCTGAAGTGCTTATATACAGCAAAAATGATTTATTTTACATTATTTCAATATATTTTTTATGTAGTGTATCTTCTCCGGATAATCGAAGACTAATATTTTTTGAGACAGAGAGATTTTTGAATTTTTATTTCTTCCAACAAAGTTTTTCATATACATAAAATCGAACCTCTATCAACATATTTAATGAACTCGGCTATTTATCAACCATGGTGAGCCATGTTTATAATTTATGATTAATTAAGTGTATTGAAAGATTGCTGGATTAAGTATTAGTATTAGTCACAAATATATCCATTATTCTACTTGTTACTCAATATATGTAAATGTAATTAATCTCAAATTTAAATATAAAAGATAGTATAAAAGAAATAGTTTTAGTATAAATGAGTGTTATCTTATATATATAAATACAATCTAACCTATGTTTCAACTTTCTATAACTTGTAGCCAGCCAACCTCCTAGTTTCATGCTTCTAACCTTCTTCAATGCTCATAGACTGTCTCTGCCACTGTGAACCTCTGCATTTCTTCATTGTGATAGAAACTAAGAATGGATGGTGGGTACAACTTTTCTTCAATGTCCATAACACCAACGACAACTTCGTTGAACACTTCGAGGGAGCAACTAATGAGTCCCAAGTCACCACCACCGGGTCTTGTGGATTTTCATGGGAAGCGGAAGCAGATGATTAAGGTTCAGGTTTTGGAGAGAGAAATTGGTTTGCTTCAGGTATGTGTAAGATTAATTTCTACTGCTTTATGTAATTGATTTGTTGTTCTTTCTATTTTTCTATCTACACCTGCTAATAAAACTGAATATTTGTAATGTAAAGTTGAACGACTCAAATTGTTATGTCGTTTGAGTAAGCATGAGAGCTATAATTTTTTTTTGCATCAAATATCATGCATGCTCTGTTTTTATACTAGTACTACATTGTGTGTTTTTTATCCTAAAATGAGCTGTTTTTCAGTTGAATCAGTTTGACTATTTTGATGGATTCAGAGGATTTCTGTTGCACACATAATAAATTTAGACATAGTCTACCTATCTTAAGGTCACTTTCAATTTTTATACGTCACACTAAAGAAATTATTTATCCATTTTTTTATACCCTCATATGAACTTTATCCTAAACATGTGGATTGGATATAACAGCGAAGTTATTACAACAAGTCAACGATTTTATTGATAATTACAGAGCATTTTTTTATTCTCAAGAATTTGGAACTGGCATGTGGTTTTTTATTTTATTCTTAACGAACCATTATAGGTGAATTGTTTTGTAGAATTGTTTGTGTTAGAGCATAAATTCCACTAATCAGTTTATTTGGTATATTAATGGGCATGTGCATGTTTAAATATCTGGATATGAATGTATCACCACGTAATAGTTATTTTCTATAACTTGTTTACTTTTAGTAAATTGTTTTGGGTTTGTTAGGGCACTAGTTAAGGAAAATTAAAAGAAACAAATTTTTATAAAAAAACTAAACATACAATATTCCAAAACAATGAATAAATCTTTTTCATACAAATTTGCTTTATGAATTCCATAACTGTGCTTTGGTTAGCATTCTACAAATGTTTTTGCCTAGTATTCAGAAAAGATATATTCCTTGAAGTTGGGAGTCTTTAAGCAAGGGTCATGACCATCTTTTACTTGTTGATGCTAACGGCAAGAACCAAGAAGCATAGCTTGATGGTGTCTTTTCCATTAAGGAATAATGTTCGATTTTACTGCAGAGTCAGGTGTAGTTCTGAGATGGTTATGGAAACATAACATATGGAGCATGGTTGATCTAAGGCAAAAATATCATTTTGGTCCCTTATGTATGAAAAGTTATACATTTTTATCCCTTCTGTCACATTCATCCGTCCGACGTTAATGACGTCCCATGCTTAATCAAAACGAATATAATTAAAATGCCGAGAGACCAAAATGAATCTACTTAAAATTTTAATTAATCAAAATGAATCTACTTAAAATATAAATGACCACATCAACTATTGTTAACTCCCATGTAGTATAGACAAATGTGATGAAGGGACCAAAATGTATAACGTAACATTTCATACATAGACCAAAATAAATCTTTTTAAAAACCAAAATGAATCTAAAAATAACTAAGGACCAAAAGAATATTTTAGTCTTGATTTAATTAACTTAGTTGAATGATTTGTACTGTTCATCTAGAGAAAATTGAAGAATATATCTTATGAGCTTCTCTTGTCTTTATAAATAATTTCTTCTGAGAAGCTACTAGTCTTTGAATAAATGGAGCAAAATTTCCGTGTTTCATGTATATTGCTTCTAGGAGGAGTTAAAATCACTTGAAGCCCTTCACCCTGCTTCTAGATGCTGCAAAGAGTAAGGCCTCTTCTGGATTATTTTTCAAAATGTATTTTTATTTTAAAATACTTTTTATCTTTTGTCGCTTGTTACTTAGGCTTTTTTAGAAAATCAATTTTAGAAAGAAAAAATAATAATTTTGGGATAAGTTATAATATCTAGTTTATGGCAAAACTGTTTGCAGCAAAGAGGGAAGAGAGAGAAATTATCAGTTTTTTTATTAACAAATTTATCCCTAAAATTTTACGGTAATCTTTTGTATAAAATTTGAAGCAATTTTTAATTAACTGAATTACTAAATTCATTTTTTAATTAAAGATTATGAATATAGTAATTGACTAATTTTTTTTTTTTGAAGAGTATAGTAATTGACTAATTGTCAATTATGTTATTAATTTGTAACATGTTTTTAAAAAGTATTTTTTTTAATCCAAAATTGTTTTTTCCTTTGTTGTAATTTCATAAGAAGATAAATCATTTTTGTAATATTAAACTCAATAAGCTTAAGATCACTTTTTAAAGTAAAATAACTTTGAAGATTAGTTGCTAAATGCAAAATAGTTTCTAATTTTAAATAAATCACTTTTGTCAAAAACAATTTTCTGAGAATTTTTTAAGTCTGAATACACAGCCCTATATATCCGATCACCATGATTTATGTATTTAATATGCTAATTTTATAGTTTACATTTTCTATAACAGGCTTGATGACTTTGTAGGCTCTATTTCAGATCCCTTCACACCCAAGTATGAATCTCCAACCTTTCTATTAATCTTTGGATTATTAATTTATGTTGCAAATAATCACTGTATCTGATACAGAAAGCAGGCAATATCTGAATCCCAACACTCAAGGAAGCAGCTCAGGTACATTTTCATTTTCATCTTTTTTTTTTTTTCACTTCACTTGCTTCCATTTCTAAATTCATCATGTATAATTCAATAAACTTATTGCTTAACATATAGAGCAGAATAGTACCTCCTCTCTTTTTGAAAGAAGAAGGAAACAAACATGTAGGATCTTGTTGAACCTCTTTTCAAAATTCAACGTATATCTGTGGGGTTTATCTAATTATGTGTGTAAATTGCACTTATGTGTTTACTCTAGACTGTCTATAGAATCTTGGAGTTCAAAAAGGAAAAGATACGTCTTTCCTAATTTAGAAACAGACAAAAACCATAAACAAACCCACTTCCTTTAGGTCAGTATTGTTCATTTGTTGAAATCTTTTCTGATCTGCTAAACACTGTTCACAAGCTTGTTTTCCTGCATTCCAAACATCAAACACGTTTCTAACATAAATTTTCCCAAAATTTTAAGAATTATAATGTTGTGTGCATATCTATTCAGTTTACTACTCCCTTGTGTCCTTAATATAAAAGTATATGGGTATATTAATTTTCACACATATTAAATACTAATTTTCAATATTATCCTCATTTATAATATGATTTATATTTACTTAGATATATCAACTTTCCATATAAAAGTGAGTTTATTCATTAATTAGAAGGGATATTTTTAAAAATTTATATGAATATTAATTACAATTAGCTCATTTAAATGCATTCCTCGATATGTGTGTTTTAGGGTTTTGTTTTATATTAAGGATCAAGGAGTAATTAATAAGAGTTCGGTTATTTGGACATAAAAATGGAGACAACAATCGGTAAGTGATTAATAACGTTAAAAATCATGGTTAATTGGTTAATTGATATATCAAGAAGAGTAATTCATTAATCATCCATTTAGTTGTATTAACCAAGATTTTGTACATCATTAATCAAATTGTCGCTTAACGGTACTCCATCTATTATAGGTATATTCATTAACCAAGTTCAACACATCATTAACCGGTTGTCGATCGTTGTCTCATTTTTCATATCAAAATAACATTTTTGAATTAATAATGAAGACATTAATTTTTGTTCTTTCTTGTCAGTCTTCCATGGATTTGCTGCTCCAGCAGTTGCCTCCTTCATAAGAAAATGGCAAAAGGTTGTTTTGCCTGTTGTTCATCATCAAAATCCAAATGTTCTGGCTGCAGCTGCTTGAAGACTACAACTACAAGTGCCCAAAATTGTAACAAAGTTCTGAAGTTCTTTCATACACCTTGTGCCTTTTGCCTTACGTGCTTTGCCTGCAAATGTGATGTGGACCCTTGTTTTAATTGTGTTGAGAACTGTTGTCATACATGCTGTCAATAAACCGAGAAAATCATAAGTTCAAAGCCTTGTCATGGAGTAGGAAAAACTGTCATGAGGGAATGATGGTCCAACATCTTTATCCTTGTTCAGGATTTAGGATTTAGGATTTATCCTTGTTGCTCAACAAATGATTCTGCATTACATTTGATATAATTGATATTCAAAAAAAGTTCAATTACTTTACAGGTTCCTAAACTATTTAGAAATTTCTAAACAGGCTCCTAAATTTTAAAATTTGTAATTGGATCCTGAATTTATAAATAGGTTCCTAAACTTTCGGTTCCAGGACTTTGACTGTGTTTTTACTTTCAAATGTAAGCTGAACCATAAAACTATTTATTGCTTTCAGTCAAAACGTAAGTTTGAAGGCCTGGAAACGTAAAAGCAAAGACACTATTTGATTACTGGATATATCCAATTTGATGGACATGAGATGAATTTTATTGAAGTCGAGCATTTCAATTTTGATATATAAATGTGTGATAACACAAACTCATTTTTCTATGTATGTGAAAATAAGAATGTTGAATGGTACTAAAACGAATTTGATGGAATTAGATTAACTGATTCCTCTTTTCTCCACTTTTTCTTCCAGCAATTTCCTTTTTGTGAAAGTGTTGAGAACGAATTAACCATCAATCAATAAAAAAGCAAGTCAAACAGAAATCATGGAAGTCAAGAACATGAAATGAGAGCGAAAGCATTATTCGTACTGTGATACGAAATTAATTTCCTGCTAAATAGGATTTTCTATTGAATTTCTGAATAAAGACTTTGTATTATTGATTGAGAATTGAATTACTTACTACACAAAGGGGCTGCCACTGCTTTATATAGTTGTGTATGCAACTCAGGCTTCAACAGAAGCTAACTAACCTTACATGGTTATAAAACAAAACAGAAAAACTAATCAATAGAAAGCTAATAGAGTCTAACTGATACAACGCTAATTATGAACACCCCATTTTGACCGGGTTTCTTAGTATTCACTAAAAAAATTCAAAAAATAATAATAAAATAAAAATCTGAAAAGAAAATAAAAACTTCATTTCATCCCCTTCCAACAAACCTAGTGACCACTTTATTTTGAATTTGAATCTATGGGAAAATCTCTTAGTTTTGCAGATAAGGTTTAGCAATTTCCGCTTTGCTTTTAAATATGAGATAAAATTTTTAATCTCTAGCAGGACTTTTAGATCAAAACCATAACAATTTAGATTATAAAAATCACAACAGGGATCAAAAAGAGAGGGGATCGCTTTGATGTTGTTTTCTTCACGTTGCTCCCGAGCTCTCCAACCTCCACTTTTTCGTTCCTTCCCTTCCATTCTTTCTTCTTTAATGTTTTCTACTCTTCAACAACAGAACAACCCACATCTCATTCTTCCACTCTCTAAAACTCCAAACCAAAGTTCTTCTTTCTTCACTCGCCCCGCCCGCCGCCCTGTCCAGCTTGCGCCACCACCAGACCTCCGCCCCGCCTAGCTTCGATCGTCGTCGTCGCCGCAAGGAAAGGACCACGCGACCACCACGCCCGGGACCGCCTACTCCGATCGCGTTCTGTTCGCGTCGTCCGAAGCCCGTGGCGAGCGCCGTGCCTCCACCGCGAACCACACCGCTGCTCGGGGCCTGGAACCGCCGTGCCGGATCCTGCCGCCTCTCCTTCCTGGCCGCCTGCGGGCATCTTGCCCCCGCCTCCCGTAGTTGTTGTTTAGGAGAAGGTTCTCGGTTCCTTTCCCTTTTGTTTTATGTTTTTTTTATTTGGTTTTTTTCCCTTTTTTAATTTTACCTTTGTTTCCTTTTTTAGTCTTACCTAACCTTCTCTTTTGTAGTATATGGGCTTGGTTTGAGTGTCTTGTTGGGCTAAATATAATGTTGATCTTGATATGAGTATTTTAGTGGGCTGGTCACTTAGTCCAAAAAAATGCTATAGTCAAACTTTATTTTTATCCTTTAATTTTTAATTCGTAAGCAATAAATTAAATAAAATAGAATGTTTCTTTAGAGATAATTTTTGGATTACTTTGTGAGAGGTATCACATTTAATCCCTTAGGTTTAAGATCGTTCTGTGGATGTATGTGCCATGTTCTATCTCACTCAAGAGTTTTCGATAATAAAAATAAAATATAAAAAAAAAAGAAAAAACCTTTTTTAGATAAGTTAAAATAAAAACCTTTTCATAAAAATTAAAACAATCCAACAAATAAAATATTTTCTACAAGACTACGTGGCTTTGAGTTTCCCATCGAAGCAGGAATACGAGGAGCTGGATCAATCATCTCGTCAAGCCAAAATTAATTTTTCCATTATTTTTGTGTTCTTTTTAATTTATTTAATGTGGATAATTAATTAATAATTTATTTAATGTTTTTGGGTTGCTCTATGACAAGTGTCATGCTCAATACCCTAACTTTGAGGTTACCCTATGGACTTACGTGCCATGTTCAACCCCATTTAGGATTTATCAATAATATTTTTTTCTTTAAAAAAATTTAAATGTAAAAAAAAACCAATAAAGAAACATAAAAATAAAGAAAATATTAATAAATAAACAAATCATTCCTTGCAAATATTTTTGGGGTAAACAAATAAATAATTTAATTTTGCACGATTAATTCAAGGTACCATTCGTAGGATGGGCGATGTAGGGTGCTTAACACCTTCCCTACTCGTAACCGACTCCCGAACTCAATTTGGTTTCAAAGACCATTTTTTAAAGGTTTTCCAATTTTTTCAAAATTAAATAAAATTGGTGGCGACTCTACTTTTCCTTAAAATTTCTTTTTATCATCGTCCCCGTCGTAATTTTTTGTTGCGACAGATCTCGAAACTATGTTAGTGGGCTTGATGACCCTTTGAGGAGATTCCATCACATTCCGATAAAGCCGCACAAACCCAACGAATGGAGACAAGAATTTGATGGGGTTGATTCGAAAGCTTTTTGCCGGATGTGTCCTTGGTATAAAGGAAATACAGTCATCTTCCATGAGGGGAATTTCTCGAATACCCTTTGATGGGACCAAGGGATGCGTGTCATATTCTCCCAAGACTTATGATTCGACAATTGAAATGGACTCAACAGGAACCACTTGAAGAAGTGTTAGGAGGAATTTCGTTCTTATATCAAGAATGCGAGATTGTCAAGAATACAACAATATCTGTTAGATCCGCCTGGAGCAACATCAGGGTACTAGGATCAAATGAGCTGGGGAGACAAATTATTTCTCGTACTAAAAACTACGAGGCATGGAGGAAAGCAAGGAAAGACAACCTTGTTATTTCGAAACCAATCCCGCATGAAGATGAAAATCCACAAATGGAAGCAAAAATGTTAAAGAAGATCGAGATTATGATGGCCCATATGGGAGTGCTAGAGGAAAAGAATGAAACAGATCAAATCACCATCGTCACGCTCCAACACCAAATCCAGAAGTTAAACATGAGGATAGAACATTTGAAAGATGAATGTGCCGATGCATATGAAGCCGTAGCTCCAGCAAAGAGAGCAAACGAAGGGGAATATGAAAGAGCCGAGTTCGAGGATTACTAGCAAGGATAGAAGATCAAAAAAGGCGTTGGCACAAATCTTCAAAGAAAAAGAAGACTTGGGGGCAAAATCAAGTGCACGCTCATATAATCCGGATGTTGGAGGAAAGCGTAGGATCTCTACAAGAAGCCTTAACTCATGCTGAGTGATACTCTGATCAAAGTTGGAATGCAGCTGCAACTATACGCGAATCATTGAAAAAATCACAAGAGAAAGAGCAACAGTTATGGATGAGGGTCCTGATGTTCGAAAGGGAGAAAAAACAAGATGAGGATGAGATCGACAACAGGAAGAATGGCTAGAGAACTCGGGAATCCATGGCAAAAGATTTGAAGGCCGACAGAGATGCTTGGAGAAAAAGATATGAACACCTCTCAGAAGTTTGGCAGTACCATACCTATCAATTTGTGGGTCACCTCGAGGAAGCATTAGTCCAAACTCGCATGAATGACGGGCCTACAATACCTCCAAAAATAGCTCGCTTCATGAAGTATTGTAGGGGGTCTTGCTAGCGGATTCAAAAGGAAGACTTTAAAACTTTTGATGTAATTCGTTAGATGGGAGACATTGTATTTTCTCTTCAAAGAAATAAAAGCCTTTTTTTAGGGGTTACATCCATCAATGAATTTCGTCTTCATCTTACGTGTGTATGATTGCATTGCTAGTGAATGATGTTGTCTATCGAGGGACACATGTTCCCATGGATTTGTCATCAACCACGCATTAACCTAAGGGGATGTGCCCCTAGAGTTATGTGTCGGGGTGAAGTTGCTTGCTACAAAAATGGTCTTTCCTTTACAAAAGAAAGAATTCATGGTTTTTCAAGCATACTTTTATCTTTCTTTAATAATAATAATAATAATGCCAAAAATTATTTAAAAAAAAGGGGTTACTGATTTGAATAATTGACGATTTTTCAGAGCAGCATCTAAAAACACAAATTTGAGGGTTCGAGAATCATTGCGCGACTTAAGAAAGACAATATCAATCAAACCCGAGTTTACAACACAAGATCCCGGACCTGTGATGGTTGCCAACAATCCCGAGACAGAAGGAACTTGAGTCTAGAAGTAGACGAAGTGAGGGGAAGGGTGACCGAAATCTCTCGAAACTCGAGCAAGGTTGGAGGCTATACTACAGATACGAGGGAATCTCTTAGCAGGCTTAGTGCAAATAGAAGTGGAAACGAAGATGACCCACATGTGAGCGTATACCTACTCCTCTCCATGGTAATCGGTGCCAATGTTTTCAAACATAAACCATAGCTTTACTCAGGGAATGTCGGGTTACACTAACCCATAGTAATCCCCATCGGGAAGGATATCGCCCATCGAGAACGTGTATCACGAGGCTGCTGGCTATACATGGGAAAAACCCCATGCATTCATTCCGAACAATCAAGAGGAGCCTAGTTTGGACCTGATAAGATGAAGGAAGAGTGGATGGAGAAGGTAGAAGAACAAATAAAAGAGATCAAGGGCTCAAATACTTACGGCCTTCTCAAGATTGAAGAACTTTGTCTTGCCACGAATGTCGTGATTCCTAAGGATTTCAAAATTCCCGATTTCTCCAAATACGACGGAAGTGGGAACCCACGATTCCATTTGATTAGCTATGCCACCAAAATGGCCAACTCGGTCTAAGGATGACAAGTTCCTCATTGGATTTTTCCATGAAAGTTTGACCGGAATCGCACTAGAGTGGTACCTTCGAGTTAGACCATTCTAAGATCTCTCGTGGATGCAATTAGCTCGATTTGTTCATGGATCAATACAAATTCAATTTGGACATAGCTCCGACCCGTGAACATTGACTACAATGCAGAAGAAGAGTGATGAATCCTTCAAACAAGATGCACAAAGGTGGAGGAGTTTGGCAGCTCAGTTCACCGCCACCGATGTTGTCCGAAAAGTGCTCATACTTTTGGGAACCCCTCGGGATCCCCCTTTATCGGAGCAATGGCAGGAGTAGCTTATAGGGATTTCTCCGACTTGATTGCTTTGCAGGGGAAATAATTGAAATCCTAGCCGCAGTCGGGAAATTTCCAACCCGACATGGAAGGCAAGGCATCCAAGAAGGGGTTCCACCCAAGAAGAAGGAAGGTAAGCAAATTATGTGCAACACAGCCAGAACTTTGGACTTCAACATGTCCCTTCATACCCAAGGTACCAAGCACCATATCAGACCCAAACACCATTTTACCCACCTCAACAGGCCTCGCCAACCATCACCCAGCCACAAAACCAAATAAATAACATCCATACCCCTCAACCATACAACCCCACTCGCCCAACATATACTCATTATCCACCTGCACCTCAACAAAACCATCCAAGCTACCCTCGACCTCGCTCAAATTTTCCAAATCAGGGACGTTCCCAATATCAAAATCTGCCTCGTTTCCCAAGACTGTCTATCTCCAATGCAGATTTGTTCAAACAACTATTTGATCGTCACCGAATCGCTGGAAACCCCTCAGACGCCTATGGAACCACCTTTCCCTCGCTTGGTACAATCCAAACTTGACTTGCAAGTATCACATGGATGCCCCGGGGCATTCCATTGAAGAATGTGAGGCCTTCAAGACAAGCAGAAGAAAATTGATTGCTTGTGGAAGATTGGGTTTCAAGAAGATTCGGGCCTAGCATTGTTAATAATCCAATCCCAAACCATAATGCGGGAAATAGTGTGAATAACTTGGAAGTGGAAGGGCCTCAAGTTAAGAAGGTTTTGGAATTGATAATCCCGATGCAAGAAGTATTTTCGGGGATCAAGAAAGCAGGATATGATATTGTTGCACCGGTGAAGCTGGTTGGGGAAAAAGAGAAGTATGATGGTGATTTAAGTTGTGATTATCATCATGGGCAGGTAGGGCATGATATCGAAACTTGTTGGGACTTTGAGGTCTGAGTCCAAGGATTACTTACCTTGGGGGTGATCCAAGCTAGGCGAGGTACGACTGAAGAAGTTAATGTGGTTGAAAAGGTTGTGCTTCGGATACCACCTATGAATGATGCGCCGGCACTTAAAAGTAGTTGTAAAGGTGAGAAAGCCAACTCCTTTTTATTATAACGATACACGCGATGTACCATGGGTTTATGAACAGAAAGTTGAGCTAGTAGGAGGGGCAGGAGAAACTTCGAAGGCCCAG
The DNA here is from genome assembly GCA_030762895.1 of Sophora flavescens. Lineage (NCBI taxonomy): Eukaryota > Viridiplantae > Streptophyta > Magnoliopsida > Fabales > Fabaceae > Sophora > Sophora flavescens. The sequence goes on from JAUPTC010001100.1 coordinate 21,687, forward strand.
GTTACTAATGTTGTGAGAATTGGAGGTATCACAAAGAGTGGGCGATACTATGACCCGGTAGAAGAAGAAACAAGGAAGAATACCAAATATGAAGGAAAAGAGAAGGAATAAGAAGAAGAGTTCCTGAAGATCATGAAGCAAAGTGAATACGATGTGATAGAGCAGTTGAAGAAAACACCGGCAAGAATATCCCTTTTGTCGCTTGTCCTCACATCAGAGATGCATCGTAAGGCATTATTGAAGGTGTTGAATGAAGCTTATGTTAATCGCGACGTCACGCCAGAGAATGTAGTAAACATGGTGGATCCGGTGAGGCGGATCAACATGATCAATTTCTCGGAAGATGAGGTGTTTTTGAAGTTTAGAGGTAGTCCTAAGGCACTCCACATTACACTAAGGTGCAAAGGATTTGTGATTGCGAAGGTGCTTATAGATGGTGACTCAGCATTGAATGTGATTCCGTCGTCCACTCTAGAGCAACTAAACATAGGCTTGACAGATTTGACACCCCAAGAGATGATTGTGTGAGCCTTTGATGGGACAGCAAGAGGGATCTTAGGGGAAATAACTCTGCCCCACGAAGTAGGGCCTAGTTGTTTTCATGTTCTCTTTCAAGTCATGGAGATCTAGCCAGCTTATACTATGCTCCTAGGAAGGCCTTGGATTCATGAAGCTAGTGTTGTTCCATCAACATTGCATCAGTGTCTGAAATATATTCAAGATGGGGCTGTAATTACCATCCGCGGTGAAGAGGAAATCATGCTTTCAAATCCTGTTTGGCACCATACGTAGAAAGTGCAGAGCAAGTCGAGGATGACTCCCTACGTAGTTTTGAAATCCTGGCCGCAGAGCAAGAAGGAGGAGCTGCCAATGCAAAATGTGAATGAAGTGGTAGTTCGTATAATGGAAAGGAATGGGTATCAGAAAGGAAGAGGCCTAGGGGCAAGCCTCCAAGGGATCCCTCAACCGATTGCAGCACTTACAGGAGATGGAAGACATGGACTAGGATACAATCCTTCTCTAGCAGAAAATATGAAGTACCTGACTCTCAGAGGCAAGAAAGAAGAAAGAAAGGAATTTAATTATATCCCCCACTTGACAGATACTTTCTCAGCATCAACTGAAGTGATCTCGCCAAAAAAGTTGACTTCCCCTCATTTCACTATCAGTGCACTTGAAGAGGAGCAAGCAAGAAACCATGTTATTTATCTCTCTGATGACAATGAGGTCCTTGGCAATTGGCAGTCTGAACCATTTGTTGATGTTATTTCCATGAAGTAATTATCTTTTTGTATCTCGTATAAACTGATGTTTACTTTAGTTGAGAAATGAATAAAACGAGTTAGTATAATTTCAACATTTTTCTTGGTGTCTTCCTTTCTCTACCCTTTATCTTATATCAATTGTGTTTCATTTCTTGAATAATATCCTTGCCTATATTTCTCTCGTTTCAAACATCTTCTTTCAGGAACCTCACCACTGTCGAAGGTTTGTCTCACAAAAGGAACCTTGAAACCTCATTTACTGATTCCCTTGCGGCTGTTGACGAAGACGATTCTGGGATTAGTGAGGAAGAAGAAGCCATTGAGGAATTTACAAAGTCGATAGAGCGCTCAGAAAATGGGTTCACTTCAAATGATGAAGTTATAGAAGTGAATAATATGCGGACCGAGGAAGACAAGAAGGAGTTGAAAATAGTGGATAATCCAGAACGTGCAGAAATGGTCGTGCTATTTAAGGAGTACCTTGATGTGTTTGTATGGTCCTACAACGATATGCCAGGATTGGATCCACAGATAGCATCACATAAAATCCCACTTTGCACCCCGGATACGGTGGTGAACAAACAAAGGTTGAGGAGGATGCATCCAGATATGTCCCTAAAAATCAAAGAAGAGGTAACTAAGCAGTTAGAAGCTGGGTTTGTGGAAGTGTCGAGACACCCGGAGTGGGTTGCTAATGTCGTACCAGTACCAAAGAAGGATGTAAAAGTAATAATGTGTGTGGATTATAGAGATCTGAACAAAGCAAGTCCGAAGGATGACTTCCCATTGCCTCATATTGATGTCCTCGTAGACAGCCCAGCAAGGAACCACAGATTCTCCTTCATGGATGGGTATTCGGGATACAATCAGATTCTCATGGACGTCGATGACAAAGAGAAGACAACTTTCATCACACCTTGGGGGACTTTTTGTTATAGAGTGATGCCCTTTGGGCTGAAGAATGCCGGAGCTACCTACCAGCGTGCGATGGTAACATTGTTCCATGATATGATGCACAAGGAAATAGAGGTATACGTGGATGACATAGTGGCTAAGTCTAAGGAGGGGGAAAGTCATGTAGCAATTTTGTATAAGTTATTTGAGAGATTAAGGAAGTACAATCTGAGACTCAATCCCACAAAATGTGTGTTTGGAGCCTCAACTGGGAAATTGTTGGGTTTTGTGGTCAACGGGGAAGGAATACAAGTGCAGCCAGAAAAGGCAAAGGCAATCAGGGACATGCCAACTCCCAAGAATGAACGAGAAGTAAGGGGTTTTCTAGGGAGATTAAATTACATTACCCGATTCATTGCTAACTTGACAAGCACGTGTGAGCCTATTTTTAAGCTATTAAAGAAGAATAATCCGAGGAGATGGAATGAGGAATGTCAGGAAGCCTTTGACAAAATAAAGGCATACCTATTAAACCCACCAGTGTTGGTGCCGCACACTCAAGGTCGTCCTTTGATACTGTATCTCACGATCCTCCCAACCTCAATGGGAGCAATGTTGGGGCAACATGATGAGTCTGGCAAGAGAGAACATGCAATTTACTATCTGAGCAAGAAGTTTAATGATCGCGGCCCGATACCGGCAATTGAGAAGACTTGTTGCGCATTGGTATGGACCTCCAAGAGACTCAGGCAATACATGTTATACTACACCACTTGGTTAATCTCTCGAATGGACCCTTTGAAGTACATCTTTGAAAGTCCTCACATATCATTAAGGGTCTCAAAGTGGCAAATGATATTATCAGAATTCGATATTAAGGTTGTGACCCGGAAATCCGTTAAGGGAAGTGCAATTACTGATCACTTAGCTGAAAACCCTCTTGAAGGAGGACAGCCAATTATATCCGAGTTCCCTGATGGGGAGATACTGTCATTGGAAGAAGGTGAAACAGAGGAAGATGATATGTGGAAGATGTATTTTGATGGAGCAGTTAATATGCATGGAAGCGGCATAGGGGCGGTGGTTGTTTCTCCGGAGGGCAAGCAATACCCAGTGACTGTTAAGCTCGAATTTGAATGCACCAATAATATTCCTGAGTATGAAGCATGTGCAAATGGATTACAAGCAGCAATTGATCTTGGAATAAAATAGCTAAAGGTCTTTGGAGATGCAGCCTTAATCATTTATCAAGTCAACGACGAATGGCAAACTAAAGATCCCAAGCTTATCCCGTATCAGAAATACTTGACTCAGTTAGTTGCGAAGTTTGATGAGATTACTTTCTCGCACTTGACTCGAGACAAGAATCAATTTGCGGACGCTTTAGCCACATTAGCCGCTATGACCAAGCTGGGTCTCCATACCACCGTCCAGCCTATTCAAGTGAAGGTACAAGATGAGCCCGCATACTGTGCACATGTGGAAGAAGAGCTCGATGGTAATCCTTGGTATCACGACATCAAGCAATATATGAAGAGTAGAACGCATACCCAGCTGGAGCAAATGAAGTAAACAAGAGGACGATTCGTAGATTGTCAATGTCCTTTTACTTAGATGACGAAATTCTATATAAGAGGAACTATGATGGGGTCCTCATAAGATGTGTTGATGCTCGTGAAGCTCGGAGTATCATGACAGAAGTTCACGAAGGGATATGTGGAACACATGCCAATGGTCACATGATGGCACGCAAGATCCTACGAAATGGTCACTATTGGCTAACAATGGAAGCCGATTGTCTGGAGCATGTCCGAAAATGCCGTAAATGCCAAATATATGCAGATCGGATCAAAGCTCCACCGTTCCAACTACACAATCTGGTGTCTCCATGGCCATTTTCTATGTGGGGAATAGACGTCATTGGACCAATCAATCCCAAAGCTTCAAATGGACATCGCTTCATCCTGGTTGCAATAGATTACTTCACTAAGTGGGTAGAAGCAGCATCATATGCCAATATAACTCAAAAGGTGTTTACCAAATTCCTAAAAAGGGATATTATTTGTCGCTATGGAATACCAGAAAGAATCATTACAGATAATGCTGCTAATATTAATGGAGCGGATGTAAAGAAGTTATTAGAGACTTTCAAAATCAAGTACCATAATTCCACCCCATATAGACCTCAGATGAACGGGGCGGTAGAAGCGGCCAACAAGAATGTCAAGAAAATTGTTGCTAAAATGGTCATAAATTATAAGGATTGGCATGAAATGTTGCCATACGCTTTGTACGCGTATCGTACCAATATACGATCAAGTACTGGGGCAACGCCTTTCTCATTGGTGTATGGAATGGAGGTTGTTTCTCCTATAGAAGTTGAAATCCCTTCATTAAGAGTGCTGATGGAAGTTGACTTGGAAGAATCAGAATGGGTCAAAGCTCGATATGATCAGTTAAACATGATTGATGAAAAAAGACCGGTGGCCCTTTGTCATGGACAACTATATCAGAGAAGAATGGCTAAAGCCTTTAATAAGAAAGTCCGTCATAGAGAGTTTCAACCAGGTGATTTGGTGTTAAAGAAAGTACTTCCCAACCAAGAAGATGCCCGAGGAAAATGGGCACCCAATTATGAAGGGCCATATATAGTAAAGCAGGCTTACTCAGGTGGAGCCTTGGTCCTAACAGATGAAAACGGACGAGAGCTACCGAGACCTGTAAACTCTGATACCGTGAAAAAGTTCTATGCCTGATAAAAAAGGGAAAAAAAGGGAGAGCCCGTTAGGTCGAAAAACCCGCGAGGGCGACCTAAGCAAAAATTAGGGCATAAATAAAATATAAAAGAAGTCCGTTAGGTCAAAAACCCGCGAGGGCGGCCTAAGCAAAAGTTAGGGCATAAATAAAATAAAATAAAGAAGAAGTTCGTTGGGTCGAAAAACCGCGAGGGTGGCCTAAGCAAAAGTTAGGGCATAAAAGAGAGAGAGAGAGAGAGAGCGAGAGAGAGAGAGAAGTCCGTTAGGTTGAAAACCCGAAAGGGCGACCTAAGCAAAAATTAGGACAAATAAGATGAATCTTAGGCCGAAAACCCGCAAGGGAAGTTTAAGAGATATCTCAATATTCACCACACTGGGGGAGTTTTGCTCATAACTTGCTACACTGGGGCAATTTTGTTTGTGACTGGCTACAATGGGGCAAAGAAAATCATTGAAATGTTAATGAAATGATATATGTGGAAGCCGAGACCAGGATCTGCAATGTCAAACAGTTGCTGGGAATCAGTTAAGAGGATCAAGGAACCAATACTGGGGCAAATTTTTATGCGGTTTTCTTTCGTTCCATTATCCCTTTTGATACAATTCCCATACACCCCTTTGTATTTCCCCTTTTTCTTTCTAATTTCCTAGTGTACAATGCAAATTCTCATATTAAGGCAAGGATTTTATCCATCCATTTTTTCCTATTATGCTTAAATCATGCTTGCGCATTGAAATCATGTCTCAATTTAAGTAAATTTAAGTTTAATAGTATGACTGGATAATTCTAATGGTTACTTCAACGAATGGTTTGAACCAAAGAAAGCCCGGCATTTCAAAGTCAATAAGGGAGATAATGGTGCACAATGAGGAGAAAAGAAAAGCAATAATGAAAGCCTCCACGAGTCCTAGTCTTGAAGGAAATAATCGCTCTATGTGTCTTCACCGCTTTGAAAAAGAAGCCCCTCTAATTGAAAGACACTGACTCAGAGTTGTTGATAAACAAATGTTTGATTGGTCGAAGTCTTTTAATGGAATGTGTGGTTCGGTTGTAATCGAGACAAAGGTAAATGAAAAGTTTTTAAGAGAAAGTAAATTATCATCAATTTATTTCTGGGGTCTGAGGCCTACTACAATTTATTTTTCAAGCCGAGGCTCACTGCAAATTTATTTTTGGAATCTGAGGCCCGCTGCAAATTTACTTTTCGATCTCTAAGGCTCACCGCAAATTTACTTTTGGGATCCGAGGCCCGCTGCAAATTTATTTTTCGAGCTCTGAGGCTCACTGCATTTTATTTTTGGGATCTGAGACCCACTGCAATTTATTTTTCGAGCTCTGAGGCTCACTGCATTTTATTTTTGGGATCTGAGGCCCGCTGCAATTTTTTTTCGAGCTCTGAGGCTCACTGCATTTTATTTTTGGGATCTGAGGTCCACTGCAATTTATTTTTCGAGCTCTAAGGCTCACTACTAATTTTATATTTGGGATCTGAGGCCCACTGCAATTTTATTTTTCGAGCTCTGAGGCTCACCGCAAATTTATTTTTGGGATCTGAGGCCCACTGCAATTTTATTTTTCGAGCTCTGAGGCTCACTACTAATTTTATATTTGGGATCTGAGGCCCACTGTTACTTTTATTTTCCAAGCTCTAAAGCTGAATTTTCTCCAGTCTGTTTCCCATCCCAGCTAAAATGTGAGTTCATTTTCTTTACTAGTTCCTTACTATTACCACATGAAAAATCGTTCTTTCTTCATGTATTCTAGTAATGAACAAGTAAAGAGGGGCAACTGTGAACACCCCATTTTGACCGAGTCTCTTAGCCTTCACTAAAAAAAAATTTCAAAAAAATAATAATAAAATAAAAATCTGAAAAGAAAATAAAAACTTCATTTCATCCCCTTCCAACAAACCTAGTAACCACTTTATTTTGAATTTGAATCTATGGGTAAATCTCTTAGTTTTGGCAGATAAGGTTTAGCAATTTCGGTTCCATTTTAAATCTGAGATAAAAATTTTAATCTCTAGCAGACTTTTAGGATCAAAACCATAACAATTTAGATTATAAAAATCACAACAGGGATCAAAAAGAGGGGGGATCAGTTTTGATGTTGTTTTCTTCACGTTGCTCTGAGATTTTCAACCTCCACTTTTTCGTTCATTCCCTTCCATTCTTTCTTCTTTAACGTTTTCTACTCTTCAACAACAAAACAACCCACATCTCATTCTTCCACTCTCTAAAACTCCAAACCAAAGTTCTCTTCTTTCTTCACTCAGTCCCTGCCGCGCCGCCCTGTCCAGTTGCGCCACCACCAAGATCTCCAGGCCCGTCTAAGCTTCGATCGTCGTTCACCGCTGCAAGGAAAGGACCACGCGACCACCACGTCTGGACCGCCTGCTCCGATCGCGTTCCTGTTCGCGTCTGGTCCGAGCTTCGTCGTGCCTCCACCGCGAACCACACCGCCGTTCTGGGCCGGAACCGCCGCGTCGGATCCCAAGCCGCCGTCTCCTTACTCGGTCGCTCTGTGGCATCTTGCCCCTGCCAGTTCTGTGTAGTTGTTGTTTAGGAGAA
>JAUPTC010001101.1:0-29146 GCA_030762895.1 Sophora flavescens
CTTTATGTCATTTATATTTATGCCATTTACTTAAAGTCATTTACTTTATGTCATTTATATTTATGCCATTTACTTAAAGTCATTTACTTTATGTCATTTATATTTATGCCATTTACTTAAAGTCATTTACTTTATGTCATTTATATTTATGCCATTTACTTAAAGTCATTTACTTTATGTCATTTATATTTATGCCATTTACTTAAAGTCATTTACTTTATGTCATTTATATTCATGCCATTTACTTAAAGTCATTTACTTTATGTCATTTATATTTATGCCATTTACTTTAAGTCATTTACCTTATGCCATTTATATTTATGCTAATTACTTTATGTCATTTACATTATGTCATTTACTTTATGCCATTTATACTTACGCCATTTACTTTAAGATATTATACTTTCATTATTTATAATCATATGGTGTTTCCAAGATGATCAAGACTCAAGCTCCATAAGTTTTTGGATGCTAAAAGGGTCTAGAGTTGGAAAACAAGGATGCCGAACCTTAAAGGTTATGGACTAGGGTGTTTCGTTTTCATTTATCCAAAGTGATCATGGTTTTGAGCTCCATACTATTAATGGATGCTAAACCGAAGAGTTGGAAATTTTAAATGTTCTAGCTATTTTTATTGATCAGGGCTGAATCTCCATCAAGGTGTAACTTGGTGGGATTTTTGTTCAACTTTGTTTTGAGTAATCATGTTTTAAACTCTTAGCACTTTGCGGATCATAAATCCCTAAGTTGCATGTGTTTTGAAACTTCAAACCCTAAGTTCTTGATTGAGTTCTAATCCTTTGAACCTTGTGTCTTGAAACCTAGACTTGACTCCTAACCAACCTTGAAGAACGTCAGAGAAGCCGTTTATTTTCTTAAAATTTCTTACCTTCTTAAGGTAAGAGGATTTCCTAAAGATATTCAATGGTGTATGCATATGTGTGGGTGTTTAACTGGATACTATATGATGATTGAGCTTACTTGATTATTTTATGTACAACTGTTGTGCTATTATCGATGATTGAACTGTACTTGTTCTAAATGATATAATGCATACATGTGATGAAATGCTTTCAATTGTGAGATTGCCATTACCTGATGATATACTGTTGTTGATTGAAAGTTTGCTAAGCCAGGCGTATCGTACTCGACCATAATAAAGTTAAAAACCTTAATAAGCTTTGAATATGGAGGATTGGTGTTCTTTTCCAAAAGCTCTTTAAACTTAAAGTACTTGTTTTGAATGTTGAAATGATTTTGGTGTACTATTATATTCAAGAGAAAATCCTTTTAGAACTATGTGTTTTCAAGTGAAAACTTTCAAGTTATTTGGTAATATCCTATTGGGGAAATATTTCAAAGATAAAAAGAATTTCAAAGATGCTTTATAAAAGATTTTCAAAGAAAAAGGTTTTCCTAAACATTTTAGAAACTTTCAAGTAGCTGGATAGGTTATCGAGGATTGATTTTGGATTTGTTTTCCTTGAGCGAAAAATAAATTACTTATGAAGCGAATCTAAAACGCGAGGCATGTCGCCTCTAGTATTGATGATGTGCACGTGATCTTGGATCGGTGTTAACCGGGCTCGAGCCCCGGTTATGATACTGGAACTTGGGTCTAATCCGTTGTCTTGGTAATGTCTTGACGGCGTGTGATGATTATGATTAAAGGTGAAGGTTGTTTCTCGACCTGACCCGGCTGCACCACGGTCTTGGGCATTGTGATTGAGCATTCGGATTATGAGTCCTATGTTTCAGAGTTCTCAAGTGATGGGAAATGATGATTGAGTCGTTAGCTTTGAGTAACGGCGGTGAAAAGAATGAACACAAAGAAATCCTTTCAATAAAATGTTTTATCATGTGCATTTCCCCAAGCGGGCGTCTTTTTGATGATTGAATGGATACAAGGTGGTATGCGGAGTCTTCCATGTAAGCGGTTAAGAGGCACGTGGCGTTGCAGATCACGAGACCTTAATGCATGAGGGTAAGGGGGTAGCGCCAGGTGGGCTAGAAGCTTGACCACTCTAATGATGATTCGGTGAAATGAAATGGTTTTGATATCTCATGAGATTAAGTTAGAGCCCGATATTGAAGTGCCGCCTGCATCTTTTTGAAAGATTGTTTTATGCGGGTTTGATGCCCTTTGATATAACAACGATATGTGCGAATATGCATGATTTACCTGCGTATATGATTACGTGATGTATGTATCATGTGTATAGTCGTTGTGGGATATATCTTATGGCGGTATCTCACTCTTGCACAAATGTATGCTTGTTCTTTTCTCTTTGCTTGAGAGCATACGTACTCTTAGATGGATCGGGAAGTCCTCGCTGCAGAGTTCGAAGAATGAGGTCTTCGACCATCTTTGGGGCAGCGGGAAGTTGGACCATTCCGAAGGAGCAACAAGCTGCGACTACCGAGGGGACCGATCACGGCGACGGAGACTAATGCAAATGGAGTGCCTATCAGGAGGATCCACCGGTCGAGTCTCGGCATGTGGCACTTCCACCTCCGTGGTTCTACCTCCACTCTCTGCCCAGGCCACCGGACTTCTTCACGAGCACTGACCCGGTCGCACCAATCGAAGAAGATCCGGTGGAGGAGGAGGATCCGAAAGAGGATCGGGAGGATTCCCAAGCAGTGTCGTAGGGTGAGGGGGAGGAGGAGGAAGAAGGAGCCAGTACCACCACAAGATCCCGGCGGCAGCGACATGATCCTCGATGATGGTGGCGGGGTTCTCGATCCGGCAAGTGGTTCCTAAATGCGAAGGAAGCTCTCGCGGTCACTCCGATTGCAGGAGATCTGGATAGATTTGTCGTTGGTTTTGGAGTTTACCACGATGGTCCCTTGGCCCGGAGCCTTCTTTTGATCCTTATGCTCGATTTTCCCGGTCAGTGTGATGGAAATCTTTTTTACCTCTTGATTTTTGTAACAAAGTGAGTTGGCCAGTTCGATAAGGCTTTTTTGTAACCAAGAAACCTAAGACCCCAGGTGGGTGGCTATCTATTGATATGATTGATGTTTATTCACATGTTAAAGTGTTCATCATTGTTTCTTAACTCAGCTTACAAAAAAAAAAACAAGTACCCTTTTCGGTAACCCTTCTAACAAGGGTTATATTTCGGCGACCAGCATTTTAAATAAGTTTCTTTTCAGCAAATGAGTAACCATGTGATCTAGGGTTTTAGGGTGTCACATTAGTTGGTATCGAGCTAGTCGAGTCTTTCGGGAATGTTTGGGTTTAGGTACATTGTGTTAAAGTTGTGTTTTTCTACATTTGGATATTGTTTGAATTACCTCCTTGAGGTAATGTGTGATGAGCAGTAGTTCACACCCGCACTACGGATGACATCATTGCTTATGTGGTATGGGTGGTATGAACCAAGAGGTGTTCGTGGAGGTGGACGGCGGCGGAGGAATGGATTTTGCTGCCCAAGCAGCGGCCGGCGTGGCTGCGGCCATAGCTCTCCAAGCGGCAAATCTGCTGCCCCGAGAACCAACAAGAACGGAAGGGCGAGAACAAGCGCGAAGGAAGGCATACGAGCGCTTTCGAGCGTCGAGAATCCGTCCGAGTTTGGCGAGGCGTGGATCAATTAAGGCTGACCTTTGGATTGGGAGCTAGAAAAGATCTTGACTTGGTACACACACTCGAGAGAATCTAAGGTACCTTATTAGTGTTCGGTTAGTGGGAATCTTGAAATGCTGGTGGAGGGCACCGGGCGGTTGTTGGGGGCGAGCACCGGAGCGATCACACGGGGAGTATTTCGTGGCAAGTTTTTAGACAAATACTTTCCTCGAGTGCGAGAAAAGAGAAGGAGCGAGGAATTCATGAAATTTGAGTCGGCGAGACTGACGGTGGGGAGTATGCGGCAAGGTTTGAATCCCTTGCCAAGTATTTCCGTTTCTTTCAAGACAATCCCAGTGAGGAATGGAAGTGTGAACAATTTGAAGCCGGTTTGCGCTTCGAGATTAAGGAATCGGTATGTGCCATTGGAGATCGGGAACTTCGAGCACTAGTGGAGAAGTCTTGGGAAAGTTGAGATGATGCGCGAGAGGAAGGGATAACAAAGGGAGCGCGGGAGGACACATTCGTCCTAAGGAGCGAGTCAAGGCGGAAGCGGAACCGGAGGAAGCCGTATTACGGGCGTCTAGCTACAACCAGAAACGCGAAGCTCGTCCCAATGTTTCGAGGGACGGGGAAGTGGAGGCGGAGAAACAACGAACAAGGCCAAAGAGGAGATGTTACAGGTGTGGAGGTCAAGGCCACATGGCAAATACTTGTCCAAAGAAGGACCACAAGTGTAACAAAGTTGTGGCCTTGTGGGACACTTGGCGAAGGTGTGTCGGGCACCCAAGAGAGAGCATCATGTCAGCCATACTAGGATGAACAAGCCAACCGTTAAGGGAAGAGTGTATACCATGAGTGGTCTTTGAGGCATCAAACTCAGATGATCTCGTGCAAGGTAAGTGTGACATTCTTTGGTAATCTTTTGACTGTACTTTTGATTCGGCGCAACTCATTCTTTTATCTCGATGGATCGTGTGAAAATTCTAAATTTCTGTTTCTTCCTTACCATATAATCGATTGTTTCTACCCCATTTCTTTGAACTGTGGCCAGATTAATTCGGTTTGCTTAAAGCTGTCTATCATTGTTGAGAATAGACATTTTCTTGTAGACTTGATCTGTTTGCCTTTAGTACATTTAGATGTAATTTTAGGCATGGATTGGTTATCTTCCAACCATATCCTAATAGATTGTGCTCGAGAAAACCTTAATCTTTAGGGAGGAGATTTACGGATTTTTATGCTAGTCGGGTAAGAGCTTCTTTGAAAGAAGGAGCTCAAGGTTACATATTCTTGTTTTCCTTGGGCGTCGGTAGTATGACTTGGATTCCATGCACGTCGTTCGAGAGTTTCGGAGGTTTTCACGAGGATGTACGGATTGCCATTGTTCGGGAGATCGAGTTCGCGGTGATCGACTCGAGCCACGGACCAATATCTATGGCGCCATATCGTATGTCGCCATCAGAGTTAGAAACCTTGAAGGACCAACTTGAGGAGGCGATAAGGAAGGAGTTTATACGACCTAGTGTCACAGTGGGGAGCTCCGGTTCTACTAGTAAGGAAGAAGGATGGGCGCTGGGCGTGCGTGGACTTTACGTCGGCTAAACAAAGTCACGATTAAAAGCAGATATCCTCTTCCAAGGATCGATGATCTTATGGATCGATTCGTGGAGCGGCGGTATTTTCAAAGATCGTCTGCGGTCGAGGATACCACGAATCTGGTAAAAGCGGAAGATGTTCCTAAGACAGCGTTTGAACACGCTATGGGCATTATGAGTATTTGGTGATGCCATTTGGAGTGGCGAATCACCTGCTATATTCATGGACTATATGAATAGGATCTTTCGTCCCTTTTTGGATCAGTTCGTAGTCGTCTTCATTGATGACATACTGATCTATTCTCGGGACAAGGAGACCCATCTTGAGCATCTTAGCATTGTTCTTGAGATCACGAGAAAGCAGACTCTATGCGAAACCAGAAGTGTGAATTTTGGTTGGAGCAAGTTCAATTCTTGGGAGCACGTAATATCCCCATGAAGGAATCGTTTGTGGATCCAACGAAGGTCGAGGCTGTTTTGGAATGGGAAAGGCCAACAACGGCAGGAAATCCGTAGTTTTGTAGGTTTTGGTAGCTACTCTAGGAGATTCATTGAAGGATTTTCCAAGATTGTAGGACCTCTCACTCGGTTGGCGCGTAAGGACCAAGCGTTCGTGTGGGCCGAAGCACTGTGAAAAAGCTTCCAAGAACTAAAAGGAGATTGACCACCTCACCGGTATTGATCCTACCCGATCCCAAGGAATCTTTTGAAGTTTCTTGTGATGCTTCGCATCGGGGTTTGAGGCGTATCTTGATGCAAAATCGGAAAGTGGTGGCTTATGCTTGAGCGGTTGAAGATTCATGAGAGGAACTATCGGCCTTACGATTTAGAACTATTGCTTTGTGGTCTTCGCTTTAAAGATCTGGAGACATTACTTGTATGGAGCTACTTTTAATGTGTTCGGTGACCATAAAAGCTTGAAGTACTGTTTAATCGAGAAGGAATTGAATATCGTCGAGAGGCGTTGGTTAGAATTCTGAAGGATTATGATTTTCAACTACTGATATCACCCTGGAAAGGCGAATGTAGTGGTGATGCTTTGAGCGAAAGACAATTCACGCATCGGCGATGATGGTCAAAGAACATGAGCTTGCTGGAAAAATTCCGAGATCTAAGTTTGTTAGTGGAAAGTACAGGAAAATTGTGTGCGAGCAGGATCACCGTGTCAAATGGACTAATGGAGCGAGATAAAGGAAAAGCAAGAGGCGTCGGTATCTGCGGGGAGAAAAAAGAGACTTGGTACGCCAGGAGCTCTGTCAAAATTTAGAAGAAGGAGCAGATGGAATTTTGAGGTTTGGCGAGAGAATCTGTGTACTGATGATCTTGAGCTAAGAAGGCTGATTTTAGAAGAGGCTCACAAGAGTAGGTTGAGTATGCACCCAGGGGGCCACCAAGATGTATCAAGATCTTAAGAAATTATATTGGTGGTATAGAATGAAGAGAGATGTAATGGAGTACGTCGCTTCTTGTTCGATATGTCAAAAAGCCAAAGTGGAACACCGAGAGACCAGCGGGGAATGTTCCCGGTCCTTAGATATTCGAGAATGGAAATGGGATGGAATCTCAATGGATTTCGTGACCCAGTTTACCAAGGACTAAGAAGGGGTATGAGGCTATATGGGTAATAGTGGGCCGGGACTGACTAAGTCGCTCACTTTTGCCAATCAATATGAGGTACTCTATGGAGAAGTTAACTTATTTGTACATCGGAGAGATTGTTAGGCTGCATGGTGTGCCTTCAAGCATTGTCTCCGGCAGAGACCCGCGATTTACATCGAGGTTTTGGCGGAGTTTGCAAGAATCACTTGGAGCGAAACTCAGATTGAGTTCGCATATCATCCCCCAGGCGGATGGGCAATCGGAAAGAACAATCCGGTCACTCGAGGATTTCTTGAGAGCTTGTGTTTTGGATGATGTCGGAAGTTGGGATGAGTCCCTACCGTTGATAGAATTTACCTACAATAATAGCTTCCACTCAAGCATTGGAATGGCACCTTATGAGGCCTGTATAGTCGGCGATGTCGAACGCCTTTGTGTTAGTACCGGGATGGTGAAAGTTTGCTATTAGGTCGGACTTCGTGCAACAAACAACGGAAAAGGTGAAGATGATCCGGGAGAAAATGAGGGCAGCTTCCGGGCCGACAAAAGAGCTACGCGGACAAGAGGCAGCGACCTCTAGAGTTTGAGGAAGGCGAACATGTATTCTTGAGAGTCACTCCAGCGGCGGGATTGGCCAGTACTAAAGTCGAGAAAGCTTACGCCCCAAGTTCATTGGACCCTACCAAATTCTTAGTCATCGTGTAGGTCCGGTAGCTTATAAAATATCTTTACCACCCTTTCTTTCCAATATCCATGATGTTTTTCATGTCTCTCGAGTTGAGAAAATACATTCACGATCCATCACATATCATAAAGCTGATAAAGTACAATTAAAAGAGAACTGTCCTTTGTGACTTGGCAGAGCCACGAATCGTGGATAGGATGACAAAGCGGCTCGAGAGGGTAAACAAATTCCCTTTGGTCAAAGTCATCTGGAATGAGACAATCGGGAGAAGCAACGTGGGAGGCTGAGGACAAGATGAAGTTGCGGTACTGAGTTATTTCAAAGTACGAAATTTGAGGGACGAAATTCTTTTTAGAGGGTAGAGTTGTAACACCTGTTTTTCATATACTTCTTTATCGGTAAATAATGCTTTGATGTATTTATTTTCGATAAAATCCAGAAAGGTGATTTTATTTAAAATAAAATCATTTTCTTGTGTTGTTTTACCATATGAAGCCCTGATAAAATTTTGGTCGAAAATTGGACAAAAGCAGGTGCGAGTTCTCACTTCTAGGTACAAGTTCACGAGCCAGAAACAAAATTTTAATTCGTGAGCGAGACAATTAGTGTTTTTATGATGTTTTATGTGGATTGGTAAATTCTCGAAATTTTGTTGTCAGGGAATAAAATATAATATTTTATCAAGGCGAAACCTTAGAAAATACGATCGGATGTGCGGCAGGTTACGTATTTACACAGTTAAATGAACCCTAAAGAAGGAGAAAAGACTTGATGGGAATCTCATTTAATGTTATGACATGCCTAATGGAAAAGAAAATCCTACTTACACTTCATAATCTTACTTTTCACTTTCTCTCTCCAATCACATCACATCACATTAACTCTTAATCCATTCTTCAAGAAACTCAACTTCCTTCTCCTTCTTCTCCTTCAAGGCCGTGCACTTCCTCCCATCCCTCTATAAATAGCACTTATCAAACTCATTTAAACACTTTCTTCTTCTACTTCATCTTAAGCTTTCATCTTTTCACTTCAAGCTTCCAAAGCTCTTGTTTTTACTCTTCTTTTCACCAAGTGTTGTTCATCAAAGTTGTTCCTCTTGTTTAGGGTAATACTCTCATGTATTCTTTTCTTTAAAAACTCCATCTTTTTCTAAAGTTTCTTCTTCATGTCATTTATGAGCTTTTATCTTCAAAAATCTCTCAAAAATGGTAGAAAACTCCTTTTGAGTTGAAACCAATTTCTATGGCCTTGTATTTACTTGTAGTTTAACATACTAAAAGGTTGTGTAAAACAAAGATTCCTAACCTCTACTTCTTAATGAGGCCGAACCATACCTATGGTTTTGATGGATTTTGTTTCAACTTTTACAAGTGTGAGTTTGTATTTAAAGATTTGTTTTTCCAAAATGATCATTGACCAAGGCTCCTTTATGTTAAAGGATGCTATGTCTAAAGTGATTGGAAAGTTTCAAGATTTGTTTCCCAAAATGATCATTGACCAAGGCTCCTTTATGTTAAAGGATGCTATGTCTAAAGTGATTGGAAAGTTTAAAGATTTTACTCTACTTTATGTCATTTACTTTTATGTCACTCTTGTTTATGCCATTTACATTATGTTATTTACTTTATGTCATTTATATTTATGCCATTTACTTTATGTCATTTATATTTATGCCATTTACTTAAAGTCATTTACTTTATTCATCAAGTCATTTACTTTATGTCATTTATATTTATACCATTTACTTAAAGTCATTTACTTTATGTCATTTATATTCATGCCATTTACTTAAAGTCATTTACTTTATGCCATTTATATTTATGCTAATTACTTTATGTCATTTACATTATGTCATTTACTTTATGCCATTTATATTTATGCTATTTACATTATGCCATTTACTTTATGCCATTTATATTTACGCCATTTACTTTAAGATATTATACTTTAATTATTTATAATCATATGGTGTTTCCAAGATGATCAAGACTCAAGCTCCATAAGTTTTTGGATGCTAAAAGGGTCTAAGAGATTGGAAAACCCAAGGATGGCCGAACCTTAAAGGTTATGGACCTAGGGTGTTTCGTTTTTCATTTATCCAAAGTGATCATGGTTTTGAGCTCCTTACTATTAATGGATGCTAAACCAAAGAGATTGGAAATTTTAAATGTTCCTAGCCTATTTTTTTTGATCAAGGCCGAATCTCCATCAAGGTGTAACTTGGTGGGATTTTTGTTCAACTTTGTTTTAAGTAATCATGTCTTAAACTCTTAGCACTTACGGATCATAAATCCCTAAGTTGCATGTGTTTTGGAAACTTCTAACCCTAAGTTCTTGATTGAGTTCTAATCCTTTGAACCTTGTGTCTTGAAACCTAGACTTGACTCCTAACCAACCTTGAAGAAGCGTCGGAGAAGCCGTTTATTTTCTTAAAATTTCCTTACCTTCTTAAGGTAAGAGGGGATTTCCTAAAGATATTCAATATTTGTATGCATGTGTGTAGGTGTTTAGCTGGATACTTATATGATGATTGAGCTTACTTGATTATTTTATGTACTTAAACTGTTGTGCTATTATCGATGATTGAGCTGTACTTGTTCTAAATGATATAATGCATACATGTGATGAAATGCTTTCAAGCTGTGAGATTGCCATTAGCGATGATATACCTCTGTTGTTGATTGAAAGTTTGCTAAGCCAGGACGTGCGTCTGTGCTCAACCATAATAAGGATTAAAAACCTTAATAAGCTTTGAATATGGAGGGATTGGTGTTCTTTTCCAAAAGCTCTTTAAACTTAAAGTACTTGTTTTAAATGTTGAAATGATTTTGGTGTACTATTGTTATACAAGAGGAAAATCCTTTTCGAACTATGTGTTTTCAAGTGAAAACTTTCAAGATTATTTGGCAATATCCTATTGGGAAATATTTCAAAGATAAAAGAATTTCAAAGATGCTTTATAAAAAGATTTTCAAAGAAAAGGTTTTCCTAAACATTTTAGAAACTTTAGATAACCTGGATAGGTTATCGAGGATTGATTTTGGATTTGTTTTCTTTGAGCGAAAAATAAGTACTTATGAAAGCGAATCTAGTACGCGAGGCGTCGCCTCTAGTATTGATGATGTGCACGTGATCTTGGATCGGTGTTAACCGGGACTACGAGCCCTGGTTATGATATTAGGGACTTGGGTCCTAATCACGTTGTGTTGGTGTGTCTTGACCGCGTGTGATGATTATGATTAAAGGTGAAGGTTGTTTTCTCGACCCACAACCCTTGGCTGCGACCCACGGTCTTGGGCATTGTGATTGAGCATTCGGACTATGAGTCCTATGTTTCTGAGTTCTCAAGTGATGGGGAAATGATGATTAAGTCGTTAGCTTTGAGCAACGGCGGTGAAAAGAATGAACACAAAGAAATCCTTTCAATAAAATATTTTATCATGTGCATTTCCCCAAGCGAGGCGTGCTATTGATGATTGAATCGGATACAAGGTGGTATGCGGGAGTCATCCATGTAAGCCGAGTGAAGAGGCACATGTGGCGTTGCCGATCTGAGACCTTAATGCATGAGGGTAAGGGGGTAGCTGCCGGGTGGGCTAGAAAGCTGACCAACTCTAATCTTATTCGGTGAATGAACATGGTGTTGTGATCTCATGAGATTAAGTTAGAGCCTGATATTGAAGTGCCATGCATCTTTTGAAAAGATTGGCTATGCGGGTTTGATGCCACTTTGATATAACATCGATATATTGCGAATATGCATGATTTAGCTGCGTATATGATTACGTGATGTATGTATCATGTGTATGGTTGTTGTGGGATATATCTTATGACGGTATCTCACTCTTGCACAAATGTATGCTTGTTCTTTTCTCTTTGCTTCGGGAGCATACGTACTCTTAGATGGATCAGGAAGTCCTCTCGGCACCAACGAGTTCGAAGAATGAGGTCTTCGACCATCTTTGGGGCAGCGGGAGTTGGACCATTCACGAAGGAGCAACAAGCTGCGACCTACCGGGGACCAATCACGGCAGCGGAGACTAATGCAAATGGAGTGCCTATCCGGAGGATCCACACGGTCGAGTCTCGGACCGTGGCACTTCCACCTCCATGGTTCTACCTCCATACTCTGCGAGGCCACGGACTTCTTCACGAGCACTTTGACCCGGTCGCACCAATCGAAGAAGATCCGGTGGAGGAGGAGGATCCCGAAAGAGGATCGGGAGGAAGACCACGAGGCAATTCGTAGGGATTGAGGAGGAGGAGGAAGAAGGAGCCAGTACCACCCACAAGATCTGGCGGCGGCGACATGATCCATCGATGATGGCGGCGAAGTTATCGATCCGGCAAGTGGTTCCTCGTCCGAAGGAAGCTTCTGCGGTCACTCGAGTGCGGGGAGATGCGGATAAGTTTGTCGTTGGTTTTGGAGTTTACCCTGATGGTCCCTTGGCCACGAGCCTTCTTTTGATCCTTATGCCCGATTTTCCCGGTCCCAGTGTGATGGAAATCTTTTACTTACCTCTTCGATTTTTGTAACAATGTGAGTTGGCTGATTCGATAAGGCATGTTTTGTAACCAAGAAACCTAAGACCCCAGGTGGGTGGCTATCTATTGATATGATTGATGTTTATTCACATGTTCCGAGTGTTCATCATTGTTTCTTAACTAAGCTTACAAAAAAAAAAAAACAAGTACCCTTTTTGGTAACCCTTCTAACAAAGGTTATATTTAGAAGCGACCAGCGTTTTAAATAAGTTTCTTTTCGCAAATGAGTAACCATGTGATGCCGGGTTTTAGGGTGTCACATTAGTTGAGTATCGAGCTAGTCGAGTCTTTCGGGAATGTTTGGGTTTAGGTCTGTTGTGTTGAAGTTGTGTTTTCTACATTTGGATATTGTTTGAATTACCTCCTTGAGGTAATGTGTGATGAAGCAGTAGTTCACACCCCTTTTTGGATGACATCATTGCTTATGTGGTATGGGTCGGTATGAACCAAAAGGTGTTCGTGGAGGTGGGCGAGGCGGCGGAGGAATGGATTTTGCTGCCCAAGCACTTGGCCGGCGTGGCTGCGGCCATAGCTCTCCAAGCGGCAAATCTTTGCCCCGAGAACCAACAAGAGCAACGAGAGAGGCGAGAACAAGCGGCGAAGGAAGGCATCCCGAGCGCTTTCGAGCGTCGAGAATCCGTCGCGAGTTTGATGGAGGCGTGGATCCAATTAAGGCTGACCTTTGGATTCGAGGAGCTAGAAAAGATCTTCGACTTGGTACACACTCTCGAGAGAATCTAAGGTACCTTATTAGTGTTCCGGTTAGTGGGAGATCTTGGAAATCTTGGTGGAGGGCACCGAGGCGGTTGTTGGAGAGGTGAGCACCGGGCGATCACACAGGGAGTATTTCGTGGCAAGTTTTTAGACAAATACTTTCCTCGAGTGCGAGAAAAAGAGAAGGAGCGAGGAATTCATGAGGTTGAGTCGGTGAGACTGTGATGGGGAGTATGCGGCAAGGTTTGAATCCACTTGCCAAGTATTTCCGTTTCTTTCAAGACAATCCCAGTGAGGAATGGAAGTGTGAACAATTTGAAGCCGGTTTGCGCTTGAGATTAAGGAATCGGTATTGCCATTGGAGATCGGGAACTTCCAAGCACTAGTGGAGAAGTCTTAGGAAAGTTGAGATGATGCGCGAGAGGAAGGGATAACAAGGGAAGCGCGGGAGGACCTGTTCGTCCCTAAGAGCGAGTCAAGGCCGGAAGCGGAGCCGAGGAGGAAGCCGTATTACCGGGCGTCTAGCTACAACCAGAAACCGCAAGGCTCGTCCCAATGTTTGAGGGAAGGAAGTGGAGGCGAGGAGAAACAACGAACAAGGCCAAGAGAGGAGATGTTACGAGGTGTGGAGATCAAGGCCACATGGCAAATACTTGTCCAAAGAAGGACCACAAGTGTAACAAGCTGTGGCCTTGTGGGACACTTAGCGAAGGTGTGTCATGCACCCAAGAGAGAGCATCATGTCAACCATACTAGGATGAACAAGCCAGCCGTTAAAGGGAAGAGTGTATACCATGAGTGGTCTTTGAGGCATCAAACTCCAGATGATCTCGTGCAAGGTAAGTGTGACATTCTTTGGTAATCTTTTATTTGTACTTTTCGATTGAGGCGCAACTCATTCTTTTATCTCGATGGATCGTGTGAAAATTCTAAATTTACTGTTTCTTCCTTACCATATAATCGATTGTTTCTACCCATTCTTTGAACTTTGTGGCCGTTAATTCGGTTTGCTTAAACTGTCCTATCATTGTTCGGAATAGACATTTTCTTGTAGACTTGATCTTTTTGCCTTTAGTACATTTAGATGTAATTTTAGGCATGGATTGGTTATCTTCCAACCATATCCTAATAGATTGTGCTCGAGAAAACCTTAATCTTTAGGGAGGAGATTTACGGATTTTTATCGCTAGTCGGGTAAGAGCTTCTTTGAAAGAAGGAGCTCAAGGTTACATGTTCTTGTTTTCCTTGGGCGTCGAGGCGAGTATGACTTGGATTCCATACCGTCGTTCGAGAGTTTCAGGAGGTTTTCACGAGGATGTACCTGGATTGCCACTGTTCGGGAGATCGAGTTCGCGATTGATCTGACTCCAGGCACAGGACTAATATCTATGGCGCCATATCGTATGTCGCCATCAGAGTTAGAAACCTTGAAGGACCAACTTGAGGAGCTGATGAGGAAGGAGTTTATACGACCTAGTGTGTCACAAGTGGGGAGCTCCAGTTCTACTAGTAAGGAAGAAGGATGGAGCTGCTGGGCGTGCGTGGACTTTTCGTCGGCTAAACAAAGTCACGATTAAAAGCAGATATCCTCTTCCAAGGATCGATGATCTTATGGATCGATTACGTGGAGGCGGCAGTATTTTCAAAGATCGTCTGCGGTGAGGATACCACCAGAATCTGAGTAAAAGCGGAAGATGTTCCTAAGACAGCGTTTTGAACACGCTATGGGCATTATGAGTATTTGGTGATGCCATTTGGGTAGCGAATGCACCTGCTATATTCATGGACTATATGAATAGGATCTTTCGTCCCTTTTTGGATCGGTTCGTAGTCGTCTTCATTGATGACATCCTGATCTATTCTCCGGACAAGGAGACCCATCTTTGAGCATCTTAGCATTGTTCTTGAGATCTGAGAGAAAGCGGCTCTATGCGAAACCGGAGAAGTGTGAATTTTGGTTGGAGCAAGTTCAATTCTTGGGGCACGTAATATCCATGAAGGAATCATTTGTGGATCCACGAAGGTCGAGGCTGTTTTGGAATGGGAAAGGCCAACAACGGCAGCGAAATCCGTAGTTTTGTAGGTTTTTTTGGCTACTCTAGGAGATTCATTGAAGGATTTTCCAAGATTGTAGGACCTCTCACTCGGTTGGCGCGTAAGGACCAAGCGTTCGTGTGGGCGAAGCTTGTGAGAAAAGCTTCCAAGAACTAAAAAGGAGATTGACCACCTCACCAGGTATTGATCCTACCCGATCCCCAAGGAATCTTTTGAAGTTTCTTGTGATGCTTCGCATCGGGGTTTTGAGCTGTGTCTTGATGCAAAATCGGAAAGTGGTGGCTTATGCTTGAGGCGATTGAAGATTCATGAGAGGAACTATCAAGCCCACGATTTAGAACTAGCTGCTTTGTGGTCTTCGCTTTAAAGATCCGGAGACATTACTTGTATGGAGCTACTTTTAATGTGTTGGTGACCATAAAAGCTTGAAGTACTGTTTAATCGGAAGGAATTGAATATGCGTCGAGGCGTTGGTTAGAATTCTGAAGGATTATGATTTTCAACTTCTGATATCACCCTGGAAAGGCGAATGTAGTGGTGATGCTTTGGCGAGAAAGACAATTCACGCATCAGCGATGATGGTCAAAGAACATGAGCTGCTGGAAAAATTCCGAGATCTAAGTTTGTTAGTGGAAAGTACAGGGAAAATTGTGTGCGAGCAGGATCAAGTGTCAAATGGACTAATGGAGCGAGATAAAGGAAAAGCAAGAGGCGATCGGTATCTCTGAGGCAGAAAAGAGACTTGAGTACGCCAAGGAGCTCTGTCAAAAATTTAGAAGAGCAGATGGAATTTTGAGGTTTGGCGGAGAGAATCGTGTGCTGATGATCTTTGAGCTAAGAAAGCTGATTTTAGAAGAGGCTCACAAGAGTAGGTTGAGTATGCACCCAGGGGCCACCAAGATGTATCAAGATCTTAAGAAATTATATTGGTGGTATAGAATGAAGAGAGATGTAATGGAGTACGTCGCTTCTTGTTTGATATGTCAAAAAGCCAAAGTGGAACACCGAGAGACCAGCGGGGATGTTCCGGTCCTTAGATATTCCAGAATGGAAATGGGATGGAATCTCAATGGATTTCGTGACCAGTTTACCAAGGACTAAGAAGGGGTATGAGGCTATATGGGTAATAGTGGACCAGGCTGACTAAGTCGGCTCACTTTTGCCAATCAATATGAGGTACTCTATGGAGAAGTTAACCATTTGTACATCGGAGAGATTGTTAGGCTGCATGGTGTGCCTTCAAGCATTGTCTCCGGCCAAGAGACCCGCGATTTACATCGAGGTTTTGGCGAGTTTGCAAGAATCACTTGGAGCGAAACTCAGATTGAGTTCGCATATCATCCACAGACGGATGGGCAATCGGAAAGAACAATCCAGTCACTCGAGGATTTCTTTGAGAGCTTGTGTTTTGGATGATGTCGGAAGTTGGGATGAGTCCCTACCGTTGATAGAATTTACCTACAATAATAGCTTCCACTCAAGCATTGGAATGGCACCTTATGAGGCCTGTATGGTCGGCGATGTCGAACGCCTTTGTGTTAGTACCAGGATGGTGAAAGTTTGCTATTAGGTCGGACTTCGTGCAGCAAACAACGGAAAAGGTGAAGATGATCCGAGGAGAAAATGAGGGCAACTTCGGAGGCCGACAAAAGAGCTACGCGGACAAGAGGCGGCGACCTCTAGAGTTTGAGGAAGGCGAACATGTATTCTTGAGAGTCACTCCAACGGCCTGGGATTGGCGAGTACTAAAGTCAGAAAGCTTACGCCCAAGTTCATTGGACCCTACCAAATTCTTTGTCGTGTAGGTCCAGTAGCTTATAAAATATCTTTACCACCCTTTCCTTCCAATATCCATGATGGCTTTCATGTCTCTCAGTGGAGAAAATACATTCATGATCCATCACATATCATAAAGCACGATAAAGTACAATTAAAGAGAACTTGTCCTTTGTGACTTGGCAGGCACGAATCGTGGATAGGATGACAAAGCGGCTCGAGGGTAAACAAATTCCTTTGGTCAAAGTCATCCGGAATGAGACAATAGGAGAAGCAACGTGGGAGGCTGAGGACAAGATGAAGTTGCGGTACCCTGAGTTATTTCAAGGTGCTGAAATTTGAGGACGAAATTCTTTTTAGAGGGGTAGAGTTGTAACACCTGTTTTTCATATACTTCTTTATCGGTAAATAATGCTTTGATGTATTTATTTTCGATAAAATCCAGAAGGTGATTTTATTTAAAATAAAATCATTTTCTTGTGTTGTTTTAGCATATGAAGCCCCGATAAAATTTTTCAGTCGAAAATTGGGACAAAAACCGGTCGAGTTCTCACTTCACAGGTACAAGTTCAGAGCAGAAACAAAATTTTAATTCGTGAGCGAGACAATTAGTGTTTTTATGATGTTTTATGTGGATTGGTAAATTCTCGAAATTTTGTTGTCCGGGAATAAAATATAATATTTTATCCGGGCGAAACCTTCAGAAAATACGATCGGATGTGCAACCAGGTTACGTATTTACACAGTTAAATGAACCCTAAAGAAGGAGAAAAAGACTTGATGGGAATCTCATTTAATGTTATGACATGCCTAATGGAAAAGAAAATCCTACTTACACTTCATAATCTTACTTTTCACTTTCTCTCTCCAATCACATCACATCACATTAACTCTTAATCCATTCTTCAAGAAACTCAACTTCCTTCTCCTTTCTTCTCCTTCAAGGCCGTGCACTTCCTCCCATCCCTCTATAAATAGCACTTATCAAACTCATTTAAACACTTTCTTCTTCTACTTCATCTTAAGCTTTCATCTTTTCACTTCAAGCTTCCAAAGCTCTTGTTTTTACTCTTCTTTTCACCAAGTGTTGTTCATCAAAGTTGTTCCTCTTGTTTAGGGTAATACTCTCATGTATTCTTTTCTTTAAAAACTCCATCTTTTTCTAAAGTTTCTTCTTCATGTCATTTATGAGCTTTTATCTTCAAAAATCTCTCAAAAATGGTAGAAAACTCCTTTTGAGTTGAAACCAATTTCTATGGCCTTGTATTTACTTGTAGTTTAACATACTAAAAGGTTGTGTAAAACAAAGATTCCTAACCTCTACTTCTTAATGAGGCCGAACCATACCTATGGTTTTGATGGATTTTGTTTCAACTTTTACAAGTGTGAGTTTGTATTTAAAGATTTGTTTTTCCAAAATGATCATTGACCAAGGCTCCTTTATGTTAAAGGATGCTATGTCTAAAGTGATTGGAAAGTTTCAAGATTTGTTTCCCAAAATGATCATTGACCAAGGCTCCTTTATGTTAAAGGATGCTATGTCTAAAGTGATTGGAAAGTTTAAAGATTTTACTCTACTTTATGTCATTTACTTTTATGTCACTCATGTTTATGCCATTTACATTATGTTATTTACTTTATGTCAATATTTGATCCATTTACTTTATGTCATTTATATTTATGCCATTTACTTAAAGTCATTTACTTTATGTCATTTATATTTATGCCATTTACTTAAAGTCATTTACTTTATGTCATTTATATTCATGCCATTTACTTAAAGTCATTTACTTTATGTCATTTATATTCATGCCATTTACTTTAAGTCATTTACCTTATGCCATTTATATTTATGCTAATTACTTTATGTCATTTACATTATGTCATTTACTTTATGCCATTTATATTTATGCTATTTACATTATGCCATTTACTTTATGCCATTTATATTTCGCCATTTACTTTAAGATATTATACTTTAATTATTTATAATCATATGGTGTTTCCAAGATGATCAAGACTCAAGCTCCATAAGTTTTGGATGCTAAAAGGGTCTAAGAGATTGGAAAACCCAAGGATGGCCGAACCTTAAAGGTTATGGACCTAGGGTGTTTCGTTTTTCATTTATCCAAAGTGATCATGGTTTTGAGCTCCTTACTATTAATGGATGCTAAACCAAAGAGATTGGAAATTTTAAATGTTCCTAGCCTATTTTATTGATCAAGGCCGAATCTCCATCAAGGTGTAACTTGGTGGGATTTTTGTTCAACTTTGTTTTGAGTAATCATGTTTTAAACTCTTAGCACTTGCGGATCATAAATCCCTAAGTTGCATGTGTTTTGGAAACTTCTAACCCTAAGTTCTTGATTGAGTTCTAATCCTTTGAACCTTGTGTCTTGAAACCTAGACTTGACTCCTAACCAACCTTGAAGAGCGTCGGAGAAGCCGTTTATTTTCTTAAAATTTCCTTACCTTCTTAAGGTAAGAGGGGATTTCCTAAAGATATTCAATATTTGTATGCATGTGTGTAGGTGTTTAACTGGATACTTATATGATGATTGAGCTTACTTGATTATTTTATGTACTTAAACTGTTGTGCTATTATCGATGATTGAGCTGTACTTGTTCTAAATGATATAATGCATACATGTGATGAAATGCTTTCAAGTGTGAGATTGCCATTACACGATGATATATGCTTGTTGTTGATTGAAAGTTTGCTAAGCCAGGGCGTGCGTCCGTGCTCAACCATAATAAGGATTAAAAACCTTAATAAGCTTTGAATATGGAGGGATTGGTGTTCTTTTCCAAAAGCTCTTTAAACTTAAAGTACTTGTTTTAAATGTTGAAATGATTTTGGTGTACTATTGTTATACAAGAGGAAAATCCTTTTCGAACTATGTGTTTTCAAGTGAAAACTTTAAAGATGATTTGGCAATATCCTATTGGGAAATATTTCAAAGATAAAAGAATTTCAAAGATGCTTTATAAAAGATTTTCAAAGAAAAGGTTTTCCTAAACATTTTAGAAACTTTAGATAGCTGGATAGGTTATCGAGGATTGATTTTGATTTGTTTTTCACTGAGCGAAAAATAAGTACTTATGAAAGCGAATCTAGTGCGCGAGGCGTCGCCTCTAGTATTGATGATGTGCACGTGATCTTGGATCGGTGTTAATTCGGGACTACGAGCCCTGGTTATGATATTAGGGACTTGGGTCCTAATCGCGTTGTGTTGGGTGTGTCTTCTGACCGCGTGTGATGATTATGATTAAAGGTGAAGGTTGTTTTCTACGACCCTGACCCTTGGCTAGACCACGGTCTTGGGCATTGTGATTGAGCATTCGGACTATGAGTCCTATGTTTTCGAGTTCTCAAGTGATGGGAAATGATGATTAAGTCGTTAGCTTTGAGCAACGGCGGTGAAAAGAATGAACACAAAGAAATCCTTTCAATAAAATATTTTATCATGTGCATTTCCCAAGCGAGGCGTGCTATTGATGATTGAATCAGATACAAGGTGGTATACGGGAGTCCGTCCATGTAAAGCCCAGAGTGAAGAGGCACATGTGGCGTTGCGATCCGAGACCTTAATGCATGAGGGTAAGGGGGTGCTGCCCCGGGTGGGCTAGAGCTTGACCAACTCTATCTTCTCCGGTGATGACATGGTGTTGTGATCTCATGAGATTAAGTTAGAGCCCGATATTGAAGTGCCGTGCATCTTTTGAAAGATTGGTATGCGGGTTTGATGCCCTTTGATATAACCATGATATATTGCGAATATGCATGATTTAGCTGCGTATATGATTACGTGATGTATGTATCATGTGTATGGTTGTTGTGGGATATATCTTATGACGGTATCTCACTCTTGCACAAATGTATGCTTGTTCTTTTCTCTTTGCTTCGAGGCGCACGTACTCTTAGATGGATCAGGAAGTCTCCTGCGCACCAGCGAGTTCGAAGAATGAGGTCTTCGACCATGCTTTGGGGCAGCGGGGAGTTGGACCATTCACGAAGGAGCAACAAGCTGCGACCTACCGGGGACCAATCACGGCGAGCGGAGACTAATGCAAATGGAGTGCCTATCCGGAGGATCCCACGGTCGAGTCTCGGGCCAGTGGCACTTCCACCTCCCGTGGTTCTACCTCCACGCTCTGCGGAGCCATCGGACTTCTTCCACGAGCACTTTGACCCGATCGCACCAATCGAAGAAGATCCGGTGGAGGAGGAGGATCCGAAGAGGATCCGGGAGGAAGTACCGGCAATGCGTAGAGATTGAGGAGGAGGAGGAAGAGGACCGAGTACCACCCACGAGATCCTGGCGGCGGCGACATGATCCTCGATGATGGTGGCGAAGTTATCGTCCGGCAAGTGGTTCCTCGTCACGAAGGAAGCTTTGCGGTCACTCGAGGTGCGGGAGATACGGATAAGTTTGTCGTTGGTTTTGGAGTTTACCACGATGGTCCCTTGGCCGGAGCCTTCTTTTGATCACTTATGCCCGATTTTCCCGGTCGAGTGTGATGGAAATCTTTTACTTACCTCTTGATTTTTGTAACAATGTGAGTTGGCGATTCGATAAGGCTGTTTTGTAACCAAGAAACCTAAGACCCCAGGTGGGTCGGCTATCTATTGATATGATTGATGTTTATTCACATGTTACGAGTGTTCATCATTGTTTCTTAACTAAAGCTACAAAAAAAAAACAAGTACCCTTTTTTTACTAACAAAGGTTAAAACATAAATAAGTTTCTTTTCGTAAATGAGTAACCATGTGATCCCGGGTTTTTAGGGTGTCCATTGGTTGGATATCGAGCTAGTCGAGTCTTTCGGGAATGTTTGGGTTTAGGTGATTGTGTTAAAGTTGTGTTTTCTCACATGGATATTGTTTGAATTACCTCGCTTGAGGTAATGTGTGATGAACAAGTAGTTCCACCCTTTTTGGATGACATCTTGCTTATGTGGTATGGAGTCGGTATAGAACCAAGAGGTGTTCGTGGAGGTGGACGGGCGGCGGAGGAATGGATTTTGCTGCTTGCCCAAGCCGGGGGGTCTGCGGCCATAACCAACGCGGCAAGCGGCCGAGGCGAGAACCAGCGAAAAGGCGAAGGAGCAGCTTTGGTCGAAGGAGCAGCGAGCGACCTTTCGGCGTCGAGAAGTCGCCCGGGAAGGGTGGAACCAATTAAGGCGTGGACCTTTGGATTCAGGAGCTAGAAAAGATCTTGACTTGGTACACGCCCGAGGAGAATCTAAGGTACCTTATTAGTGTTCGATTAGAGGAGAATTTGAGTCTTGGTGGGCAGGAGTTGTTGGAGAGCTGAGCACGGTGGATCACCGGGGAGTATTTAGTGGCAAGTTTTTAGACAAATACTTTCCTCGAGTGCGAGAAAAGAAGAGAAAGGGCGAGGAATTCATGAAGTGAGTCGCGAGACTGTGATGAGGAGTATGCGGCAAGGTTTGAATCCACTGCCGTATTTCGTTTCTTTCAAGACAATCCCGGTGAGGAATGGAAGTGTGAACAATTTGAAGCCGGTTTGCGCTTGAGATTAAGGAATCGGTATTGCCATTGGAGATCGGGAACTTCCAAGCACTAGTGGAGAAGTCTGGGAAAGTTGAGATGATTGCCAGAGGAAGGGATAACAAAGGGAGCGGGAGGGACACATTCGTCCTAAGGGCGAGAGTCAAGGCGAAGCGGGCAGAGAAAGCGTATTACGGCGTCTGCTACAACCTGAAACCGCAAGCTCGTCCCAATGTTTTGGGGCGGAAGTGGAAGCCGGAGAAACGACGACAAGGCCGAGAGGAGATGTTACGAGTGTGGAGATCCGAGCCACATGGCAAATACTTGTCCAAAGAAGGACCACAAGTGTAACAAGCTTTGTGGCCTTGTGGGACACTTGGCGAGAAGGTGTGTCGGGCCCGAGAAGAGCATCATGTCAGCCATACTAGGATGAACAAGCCCACCGTTAAGGGAAGAGTGTATACCATGGTGGTCTTTGAGGCATCAAACTCAGGTGATCTCGTGCAAGGTAAGTGTGACATTATTGGTAATCTTTTATTGTACTTTTTGATTCGGCGCAACTCATTCTTTTATCTCGATGGATGCGTGTGAAAATTCTAAATTTCCTTTCTTCCTTACCATATAATCGATTGTTTCTACCCCAATGCTTGAACACTGTGGCCAGTTAAGTCGGTTTGCTTAAAGCTGTCCTATCATTGTTAGAATAGACATTTTCTTGTAGACTTGATACATTTGCCTTTAGTACTTTAGATGTAATTTTAGGCATGGATTGGTTATCTTCCAACCATATCCTAATAGATTGTGCTCAGAAAACCTTAATCTTTAGGGAGGAGAATTACGGATTTTTATCGCTAGTCGGGTAAGAGCTTCTTTGAAAGAAGGAGCTCAAGGTTACATATTCTTGTTTTCCTTGGGCGTCGGGCGAGTATGACTTGGATTCCATTACGTCGTTCGAGAGTTCAGGAGGTTTTCTGAGGATGTACAGATTGCCACATTGCGGGAGATCGGGTTCGCGATTGATCGACTCCGGGCAGGACCAATATCTATGGCGCCATATCGTATGTCGCCATGGGTTAAAACCTGAAGGACCAACGGGAGGCGATAAGGAAGGAGTTTATACGACCTAGTGTGTCACCG
This sequence comes from Sophora flavescens, assembly GCA_030762895.1. NCBI lineage: Eukaryota > Viridiplantae > Streptophyta > Magnoliopsida > Fabales > Fabaceae > Sophora > Sophora flavescens. Next base: position 23,197 of record JAUPTC010001101.1, read on the forward strand.
TGGGGAGCTCCCGGTTCTACTAGTAAGGAAGAAGGATGGGCGCTGGGCGTGCGTGGACTTTAGTCGGCTAAACAAAGTCCACCCGATTAAAAGCAGGATATCCTCTTCCAAGGATCGATGATCTTATGGATCGATTCGTGGGCGGTATTTTCAAAGATCGTCTGCGGTCAGGATACCACCGGATCACGGTAAAAGCGGAAGATGTTCCTAAGACAGCGTTTCGAACACGCTATGGGCATTATGAGTATTTAGTTGATGCCATTTGGAGTGGAATGACACTGCTATATTCATGGACTATATGAATAGGATCTTTCGTCCTTTTTGGATCGATTCGTAGTCGTCTTCATTGATGACATGCGATCTATTCTCCGGGACAAGGAGACCCATCGCGAGCATCTTAGTATTGTTCTTCAGATCCTGAGAGAGAAGCAGCTCTATGCGTGAAACCAGAGAAGTGTGAATTTTGGTTGGAGCAAGTTCAATTCTTAGAGCACGTAATATCGAAGGATTTTGTGGATCAACGAAGTCGAGGCTGTTTTGGAATGGGAAAGGCCAACAACGGCAGCGAAATCCGTAGTTTTGTAGGTTTTTGGCTCTGTCGGAGATTCATTGAAAGGATTTTCCAAGATTGTAGGACCCCTCTCACTCGGTTGGCGCGTGAGGACCAAGCGTTCATGTGGACGAAGCATGTGAGAAAAGCTTCCAAGAACTAAAGGAGACGGACACCTCAAGGTGTTGATCCACCCGACCAAAGGAATCTTTTTGAGGTTCTTTGTGATGCTTAGCATGGGGTTTGGGCATATCTTGATGCAAAATCGGAAAGTGGTAGCTTATGCTTGGCGAGTTGAGGTCATGAGAGGAACTATGTAGCGTACGATTTAGAGCAATGCTTGTGGTCTTGGCTTTAAAGATGCAGAACATTACTTATGGAGCTACTTTTAATGTGTTGGTGACCATAAAAGCATTAGTGTTTAGTCAGAAGGAATTAAATATGCGTCAGAGCGTTGGTTAGAATTCTGAAGGATTATGATTTTCAACTCTGATATCCCAAGAAGGCGAATGTAGTGGCGATGCTTTGTGAAAGACAATTCACATCAGCGATGATGGTCAAGAACATGAAGCTATTTGGAAAAATTGAGATCTAAGTTTGTTAGTGGAAAGTACAAGAAAATTGTGTACGAGCAGGGATCACGTATCCAAATGGACTAATGGAGCGGTAAAGGAAAAGCAAGGGCGATGGTATCTCCTGAGGGACGAGAAAGAGACTTAGTGCGCCAAAGGATCTGTCAAAATTTAGAAGAGCAGATGGAATTTTGAGGTTTGGCGAGAGAAATGTGTACAGTGACTTGAGCTAAGAAAGCTGATTTTAGAAGAGGCTCCAGAGTAAGTTGAGTATGCCCGGGGCCACCAAGATGTATCAGATCTTAAATTATATTGGTGGTATAGAATGAAAGAGATGTAATAGAGTGCGATAAACCCCTTATGCGATATGTCAAAAAGCCAAAGTGGAACACCGGAGACCAGCGGGAGTGTTCCGGTCCTTAGATATTCCGAGAATGGAAATGGGATGGAATCTCGATAGTTTCGTGACGGTTACCAAGGACTAAGAGGGTATGAGGCTATATGGGTAATAGTGGGTAAATTGGACTAAGTCGACTCACTTTTGCCAATCAATATAGGTACTCTATGGAGAAGTTACTTAGTGTACATCGGGGAGATTGTTAGGCTGCATGGTGTGCCATCAGCATTGTCTCGCAGAGACCCGCGATTTACATCGAGGTTTTGGCAGAGTTTGCAAGAATCACTTGGAGGCAGAAACTCAGATTAAGTTCCGCATGTCATCCAGAGCGGATGAGGCAATCGGAAAGAACAATCCGGTCACTCGAGGATTTCTTGAGAGCTTATGTTTTTGGATGATGTCGAAGTTGGGATATCCCTACAGTTGATAGAATTTACCTACAATAATAGCTTCCACTCAAGCATTGGAATGGCACCTTACGAGGCCTGTATGGTCGGCGATGTGACGCCTTTGTGTTAGTGCCAGGATGGTGAAAGTTTGCTATTAGGTCGAACCGTGCAACAAACAAACGGAAAGGTGAAAATGATCCAGGGAGAAAATGGGGGCAACTCGGAGCCGACAAAGAGCTCAGCGGACAAGAGAGCGGCGACCTCTAGAGTTTGAGGAAGGGCGAACATGTATTCTTGAGAAGTCACTCCGGCCCGGGATTGGCGAGTACAAAAAAGTGCTTACGCCCAGATTCATTGGACTCTACCAAATTCTTAGTCGTGTAGGTCAGGGATACATAAAATATCTTTACCACCTTTCTTTCCGATATCATGATGTTTTCATGAGTTGAGAAAATACATTCTGATCCATCACGTATCATAAAGCCTGATAAAGTACAATTAAAGAGAAACTTGTCCTTTGTGACTTGGCAACCCGAATACGTGGATAGGATGACAAAACGGCTAAGGGGTAAACAAATTCCTTTGGTCAAAGTCATCACGGAATGAGACAGGAGAAAGCAACGTGGGAGGCTGAGGACAGATGAGGTTGCATTACTGGAAGAGTTATTTCAAGGTGAAATTTAGAAAGCGAAATTCTTTTAGAGAGGTAGAGTTGTAACCACTGTTTCATACACTTCTTTATCGGTAAATAATGCTTAATGTATTTATTTTGATAAAATCCAGAAGGTGATTTTATTTAAATAAAATCATTCTCTTTGTGTTGTTTTACCGTGAAGCCCCAATAAAATTTTCGGTCGAAAATTCGGACAAAAAGCATGAGCGAGTTCTCCCTCAGGGTACACAAGTTCAACTGAGCGAGAAACAAAATTTTAATTCGTGAGCGAGACAATTAGTGTTTTTATGATGTTTTATGTGGATGGGTAAATTCTCAGAAATTTTGTTGTCAGGGAATAAAAATATAATATTTTATCGGGAAACCTTGAAAATACGATCGGATATTACCTTGATTACGTATTTACAGTTAAATGAACCCTAAGAAGGAGAAAAAGACTTGAGGGAATCTCATTTAATGTTATGACATGCCTAATGGAAAAAGAAAATCCTACTTACACTTCATAATCTTACTTTTCACTTTCTTCTCCAATCATCCATCTACATTAACTCTTAATCCATTCTTCGAAACTCACTTCCTTCTTCTTTCTTCCCCTTCAGGCCGTGCACTCCCTCCCATCCCTCCATAAATAGCACTTCTCAAACTTTTAAACACTTTCTTCTTCTCCTTCATCTTAAGCTTTCATCTTTTCACTTCACCAAGCTCTTGTTTTTACTCTTCCTTTCACTAAGTGTTGTTCATTAAAGTTGTTCCCTCTTGTTTAGGGTAATACTCTCATATATTCTTTTCTTTGAAAACTCCATCTTTCTAAGTTTCTTCTTCATGTCATTTATGACTTTTATCTTCAAAAATCTCTCCAAAAATGGTAGAAAACTCCTTTTGAGTTGAAACCAATTTCTATTTGTATTTACTTGTAGTTTAACATACTAAAAGGTTGTGTAAAACAAAGATTCTAACCTCTACTTCTTAATGAGGCGAACCATACCATGGTTTTGATGGATTTTGTTTCAACTTACAAGTGTGAGTTTGTGTTTAAAGATTTGTTTTTTTCCAAAGAGTGACGAGGCCGCTTTATGTTAAGGGTATGTCTAAAGTGGTGGAAAGTTTGAGATTTGTTTCCCAAAATGATCATTGACCAAGGCTCCTTTATGTTAAAGGATGCTATGTCTAAAGTGATTGGAAAGTTTAAAGATTTTACTCTACTTTATGTCATTTACTTTTATGTCACTCATGTTTATGCCATTTTACATTATGTTATTTACTTTATGTCATTTATATTTATGCCATTACTAAGAGATACTTTATGTCATTATATTTATGCCATTTATAAAGTCATTTACTTTATGTCATTTATATTTATGCCATTTACTTAAAGTCATTTTACTTTATGTCATTTATATTTATGCATTTACTTAAAGTCATTTACTTTATGTCATTATATTTATGCCATTTACTTAAGTCATTTACTTTATGTCATTTATATTATGCCATTTACTTAAAGTCACTTTACTTTATGTCATTTATATTCATGCCATTTACTTAAGGTATTTACTTTATGTCATTTATATTTATGCCATTTCTTTAAGTCATTTACCTTATGCCATTTTATTTATGCTAATTACTTTATCATTTCATTATGCATTTACTTTATGCCATTTATACTTCGCCATTTACTTTAAGATATTATACTTTCATTATTTATAATCATATGGTGTTTCCAAGATGATCAAGACTAAGCTCCATAAGTTTTGGATGCTAAAAGGGTCTAGGGTGGAAAACTAAGGATGGCGGAACCTAAGGTTATGGACCTAGGGTGTTTCGGTTTTCATTTATCCAAAGTGATCATGGTTTTGAGCTCCTTACTATTGCGGATGCTAAACCAAAGAGATTGGAAATTTTAAATGTTCCTAGCCTATTTTATTGATCAGGCCGAATCTCCATTAAGGTGTAACTTGGTGGGATTTTTGTTCAACTTTGTTTTGAGTAATCATGTTTTAAACTCTTTAGCCACGGATCATAAATCCCTAAGTTGCATGTGTTTGGAAACTTCGAACCTAAGTTCTTGATTGAGTTCTAATCCTTTGAACCTTGTGTCTTGAAACCTAGACTTGACTCCAAACAGCCTTGAAGAGCGTGGAGAAGCCGTTTATTTTCTTAAAATTTCCTTACCTTCTTAAGGTAGAGGGGATTTCCTAAGATATTCAATGACGTATGCATGTGTGTAGGTGTTTACTGGATACTTATATGATGATTGAGCTACATGATTATTTTATGCTATAGCTGTTGTGCTATTATTCGATGATTAAGCGTACTTGTTCTAAATGATATAATGCATACATGTGATGAAATGCTTTCATTGTGAGATTGCCATTGCGATGATATACCTTGTTGTTGATTGAAAGTTTGCTAAGCCAGGACGGCGTCGTGCCAACCATAATAAGGATTAAAAACCTAATAAGGCTTTGAATATGGAGGGATTGGTGTTCTTTTCCAAAGCTCTTTAAACTTAAAGTACTTGTTTTGAATGTTGAAATGATTTTGGTGTACTATTATATTCAAGGAAAATCCTTTTTGAACTATGTGTTTTCAAGTGAAAACTTTCAAGATTATTTGGTAATATCCTATTGGAAATATTTCAAGATAAAAAGAATTTAAAAGATGCTTTATAAAAAGATTTTCAAAGAAAAATTTTCCTAAACTTTTAGAAACTTTAGATAACCCGGATAGGTTATCGAGGATTGATTTTAGTTTGTTTTCTTAGCGAGGAAGTAAGTACTTTGAAAGCGGGAATCTAGTACGAAGGCGAACTCGACCTCCCGGTATTGATGATGTCGCATGATCTTGGATCTAGTGTTAACAGGACCTACGAGCCACGGATTATGATATTAAGAACTTGGGTCCTAATCCGTTGTGTTAATTTGTGTCTTAATCGCGTGTGATTATGATTAAAGGTGAAGGTTGTTTTCTCGACCCACAATCCTTGGCTAGCGGCTACGGTCATGGGCATTGTGATTAAGCATTCGGACTATGAGTCCTATGTTTACGAGTTCTCAAGTGATGGGAAATGATGTGAGTCGTTAGCTTTCAGCAGCGGCGGTGAAAAGAACGAACACAAAAGAAAATCCTTTCGATAAAAATGTTTTATCATTTGCATTTTCCCAGCGAGGCGTGTTATTGATGATTGAATCGGAAACAGAGGTGAGAATAAAGAGTGCATCACATGTAAACCGAGGTTAAAGGCACATGTGGCGTTGCAGTCCACGAGACCTTAATGCATGAGGTTAGGATAAGCGCGAGGTGGGCTAGAAACGACCCGGTAATGATGATTGGTGAAATGAAATGGTGTTGATACTCGTGAGATTAAGTTAG
>JAUPTC010001102.1:2500-29132 GCA_030762895.1 Sophora flavescens
CGGTTTTTGTAACCCGAGAGGGAGCATTAACTTATTAAGGATAAATTCGCCTTCAAAGCAATTTTGATAATTAACAAGGGGTAGTCAATTTGGTAATATGAACAATCTTGTTGGTAACCCAATTCCTAGGAATCTCTTTGATTTGAAAAACCCCTAATTGATTTGCTTTCCTATTTTAATTGATAGTTCTTAAATATCCGATTTTCTAGTTAATTCTTATTCAAAAAATCAAATTTTTTCCAAATCTTTTCTTTTATAGTCCAGTTTAATTGATTTAATAATTAATTGTTATTTAAGATCACGTTTCTGGGATCGATTTTTATTACTGTTAATCCAGACTTTCTGAGCTCATCAAGAACCACCGTGATCAAGTATGCACCGGGAGAAAAAAAGAAATACATCGTACCGAGATTTCAACAAGTGTATAAGGTATTTGAACATGGAAATGACTATTGAGAGTGTGAAAAGGTTTTTCCCAAACTGTCCCGTTTGGATAATTCAAGATTCAATACAACGAGCATGTGCACCATATGATGCTCATTAATATTGAATCTCAAATAGGAAACTAAGCGAATTTAATAATTAACTCTAGAGAAAATAAAATCATTGACTTATAATGATTGAATACTTCAACAAATATATATTAAAGCATAATTCAATACAAACTTAGATAAAATATATAGTAGCAACATCCTATTGAGCCGCTTCCCTACCAAGTAACATATAATTGTCAAACACATGCATAACTTCAAATTAGCAACACACAACAAGCATCCCACCTTTTTTGACAAGATCACATCCTATTGAGCCTCCGTCTACTAACAAACAACACATAATTACAAATACATGCATAAATATTAAATTATCCGCAGACACCAGGATCTTTCCTTTCAGCAGATACTCTTGATTGAGCCCGCCTCTCCACTAACAAGTAACACATAATTGTCAAACACGTGCATAACTTCTAAATTAGCAACACACAACAAGCATCCCGCCTTTTTGACAGATCACATCCTATTGAGCTCGCTTCCTCTATTAACAAACAACACATAATTGCAAATACATGCATAAATATTAAATTATTAGCACATAATCAAGCAACTTGCCTTTCAAGTAGGATACCTTCCTATTGAGCTCAGCTCTCCACTAACAAACAACAAAATATATAATTCACATAACACATTACAAGCACCACACAATCGAACCTTTAGACAAAGCAAAACCTTAAAAGAGAGTATTGAGAGAACTTACTTATGCAGACAAAAATGCAAAAACAAGTAAGGATAAGGAGAGGAGCTTGCATGATAAGAAGATCAGAACCGATAAATATAATAAGACAATATGAAATTAAATTAATATCCTTAGAGCCAACTTAATTGTATTCAAGTTAGTAATATAAAAGTTCAACAAAATTAATCCTATCAAATACTAACATTTAAGAAACTAACATTTAAGAGTTTGTTGAAAGCCATTAGACCTTTTACTCTTGTCCTCTCTTTCTGTGTTTTTTAAATCAATTCTATATTGGGTCTTGAACTCTTTGAATTTCTTAAGGATATACATATGAATAACAGATTTTAACACAGAGAGAGTTGTCACAGTAAAGCAATGCAAAATAGTTGATTAAATGAACCTTTAGTAAACTTCATGCAAATGAATCTATTTATGTATTCATGACATGAATAGAACAGAAATGAATTAGATAACCATGTAAAAATAATATATCATTAATGACTTAATGCACCACTTATAATATTTAAGTCGTGGAAGTATATACTACTTGGGTGTGGAGCATAAGGCTTGGTGAAAACAGTGATTTCCTAGCAAGTTGGTTTGTTTATACAATACAATATATATCAAACAAGTTCAATGTAGAGTTTACCATTAAAGTCCAGACCGTTTGATAATCAGGCTTCAGATTATAACTATTTAATACAAAAAATAGTGACTTGATAACCTACCAACAACTAACATGTCAAATACTAACATTTCAACAAATTGACAAATATTTGGTCGTTGGTGGGTGTCCATTGTTCCTTGAATGCTTGTTATTGTAGTTATAGCTCACAAGCATCTAAGTCAATACTTATAATAATCTATTATGATATCTAATTTCTTATCAATTTGTCATTGACTTGGTCTTCAAACTCATATTAACATAGTCTTCTTATGTCTAATACAATGTACCAGTAATTTACTAATTGCATTCTTGGCTTCATATTTGCTTATTTTATGTGGATGACCATGAAACTTATAGTAGTCCGACTTCCAAGCATTACGGTCTTAGAGATAGTGAATCAAGAGGAAGCTAACTTATATTATCTATCCAATAAGTTATTTAAATCAATATACCCCTACTATCTGAATTTCTCTACTCGGATTTCACTAGAACAACATCAATGATTAATTTGACAAAGATAAATACCCATATTGACTTAACTTCCCTAAACCCCAACCCGAGACATTAACCATCAGGAGATGTGGGGGTGGTGGTCGCACGAATAACCCTTGAAATGGTGGTGGTGGCTTGGAGGAGGAAGAGACAACACTGAGAGAGACATAGAGAGAAAACGAGACAAAGAGAACCGAGCAAGAGAGAGAGAGAGAGACACAAAGAGAGAGAGGGAGAGGAGATCTTACCAAAGCGAGGAGGTCACGGTGCTAGCAGGTGGTCATGGTGGCGGTGGTGGCACGCTGTCTGGGAGGAGGAAGAGAGAGAGAGAGACAGAAAAGGAGAAACACAAAATGAGAAGGATAAGAGGAGAACCTACCAAGTGGTGATTGGAGGAGGACGAGACGACGAGAGGGTGGCGACACGCGCTTGAACAGAAGGGGGAGAAGCCGCAGAGGAGGAGAGAAGAAAAAGAGAGAAATGGGGGAAGAAAGGAAGGAAATCGCGATTTAGGGAATTTATTTTAGTCAAGTTAATTTGAAATTTGAATTATAAATTTAGCGACCGATTTAAATCCCGCCGCTAACACGCTCTATTTATTTTTTTTACGTCGTTCTAGTGACTGAATTAATATCGATCGCAAATATAAATAAAATTTAACCGCTGCATTTAACTCGGTCGCACTTGGCCGCTAAAAAGTCAGCAAGTTTTGACTTTTACTTTCGCTTTATTTATGATCGATAACTCGCTACGCTTTATTTCTCACGCTATTTCGTAGCAAGATCAACTATAACCAAAGTGTTTCATGTAGATCCTACAATCGGTCGCCATTTCGACGCAAATAGCAACCAACAAATTCGGTCACTATTTTCACCGCTAAATAACCTTTTTGTAGTGTTTTATGAACAAACACCCTCATTCTCTTTAGTATTTTTATTGGAATGACATACGTAAGTTATTTGTAATAAATGTTAATGTCTTGGAGTTATATTTTACTAAAAGCTTTGATACATATCGTATATAAACTTGATTGAGTAAACATGAAAAACAAGAAATCAATTAAGCAAATTAAATAAATAATTAGGTACAATTTACTTGTAGTTGATTCAAGGAAAGAAATATGATAAGTGACAAAGTGAGAGTAAATACGGATAATTAACATAAAAGAATATTTAACATCAAAGAATATGTTAAAAAATATCAATAAATATTTTTCTCAAACTCCCAAAATTGGTCAAGAATTCTCTAGAATTTTCCTCACTAGTCATCAAATCAAATAATGGATTAATCAAAAACAAATAATTGTTATTTTTTATAAATGTTTTAATGTTCTACTATACAGAGGTTAAAATAAGTGTTAAACATCTTAAATTAGATCCCTTAAATGAATATTATCTTTTGTCTACTATTTATATGTAAGATTTGAATTCAAATGTTATCTATTGTCAACTATCTATGTTTTAATGAATTCAAATGTTATCTTTTGTCAACTATTACATCATTAGAAATGTACATATGTTTTACTGTTTTAATTAATTATTTATGTTTTAATGAATTCAAATTTTATAATTATTCAAACGTTATATATTTTTTTTTGAAGGGTATTCAAACGTTATATTAAATCATGTGAAAATTGATATTAGATTTTTTTCATATCTGAACCAAATAGCTACCCACTCATTATATGCGCTCAAATTTCTGCATTTGCATGTGAATTTATGATATAGCACGTACAAATGTGGCGGGACAAGGAAACACGTCGCTCTCTGGTTTTTTTTAATTTTTTCTTCCAATTTTTCAAAGGCTTTTTTAATGCATAACATCGGATCCCATAGTAAGAAAAGGGAGAAGAGTGGTCTTTAATTCTTTATAAAGTGGCTTTGGGGCCTAGAACCACAGCCACAGAAACGAGGAAAACTATCATAATATGTTTTTTTATATGCTAACCAATATCTTAAACATATTGATTAAGAAAATAAAAGAAATTTTTTATTGACACTTATATATTTAATATTTAAAAGAGTGATATATTTAATTTTTTAATAAAATATTTTTATTTTTACACTAATTAACTAATGATATTGATTAACATGATCCTTTTATTATGTATTTATTCATGGATACTGAGATTTTAGATTCCAAAAAATAATCTTTTCATTACGAAGTGATATATTTATTATTTTACAAATGATATACCTAATTTTTTTCCCTTAAAAATTGTTTTTTAATTCTAAACTGATATTTATAGACACAATGTGTGCAATAAATTAAACCTGACGTCAAGCTTACACCAGCATCACGATTTATTCACGAAGTTGACCCTCGGTCAAAGAAGAAAGCCCAAAATTGATCTTTAACCTTATCACCTTATTAATTCTAGAAATATATATATATTAAAATAAGTCTTTTGAAAATATAAAACATCACCAGGTCATCGTTATGAAATACTACTAAGTGAATCAAGAACAAAAAAAATTCACAGAGAATTCTATTCACCGTCTTTTCAATATATTTTTTATTATTTGATAATTTTTTTATGGAACATTCACCCATTGGAGAGATGATGTGATTTAGTGGAATCTACATGAAATTCATTCAATAAAAAAAAAGTTGTTGGCAAGACTGCATTGTTAATATTTTTCAAGAAAAAAATAAAGGATTTTATTAACTAATGCTCTTAAGAAATTGATTAAAAATACTGACTGAAGATTCAAGAAATGGTAGATTTCTATTGAAAATTCAATTACATCATTTCTGGATAATTTAAATATATCAATTTTCAACAAACACTATTTTTTTTACTTCTTAATCAGTATCTTAGTATTTACCAAAAATAAAAGGCCAACTTACATATTTTTTTTTATTTTTTTAACGAGTATTTCAAGAACAATGGATTGGAATTGAGAATTAACTTCAAACTTAAGAGGAACGATGAATTGGGTTTCTATAAAATTCTCAAGAAAAAAAAAATCTATTGAAAAGTTTGGTTGTTGCAGTTGAGCACGAGCGTGACTGATTAAAAGCCTAGGCAAAGTTAGTTTCATTAGAAGAGGAATCAATGTAGTTGTTCATATTCTAACTAGAGTATCTACATTTTTGCAGCCACTAGCACGGAAAGGGATTCTACATCGGAGTTATACATCGGTTTTCAGAAACCGATGCAGAAAACGAATGTGGCATTTTGAAATTAAAACCAAAAGTATTACACATGGTTTCTAAATAACAGATGTAGAAAATTATAAAGAAAAAAAAGAAAATAAAATATTATTTTTTACACATCGGTTTCTAAATAACCGATGTAGAAAATTATAAAGAAAAAAAGAAAATAAAATCTTATTTTTACACATCGGTTTCTATATAACCGATGTAGAAAATTATAAAGAAAAAAAAAAGAAAATAAAATATTACTTTTACACATCGGTTTTTATTAACCGATGTATAAAATTTAAAAGAAAAATCGAATTTAAAAGTTTAATGTTTACACCGGTTCGCTTATAACCGATGTGTATAAGATGTTTAACACATCGATTTTTCATATAACCGATGTGTAATAGTCCCAATTTTCTTTTTCCCCCTTCTTCCGTGCACTATCCCATTTTTCAGATTATGAACCCTAGCTAAAACAGTAAAACACTCCCTCCTCTCGCTAACGCGCGCTCATCTCCTCCGCTCATCTCCTCCCTTGTCTCCAACCCTACCGCCGCCTCCCTAACACTCCCATTCTTTCTCTGCTAACGAGCGGCTCACCGTCCCTCCCCGAAACCCCATTCCTCACCTCCATTGCCCCTCGCAGAGCTCCTCTTCGTTGCTATCACCCCGGAAAAACAGGTGTTCATTCTTTTTGTGGTGTTTAAATCCTTCTTCGTGTTTACATTTGACTTGACTTGCTTGCTCTATTTATCGATTAGGTGGTGATTTTCTCAACCCGTGATTTGTGTTCGAGTGCTACTATCTTTGTTGCTACGGTTTTAGGAGTAATGATTTTCCCTGTTTTTTATTTGTGTGTCTGTAGCTGGGGTGTGTATCTCTATATCGCATTTGCCCCTACTTGTTTTGTATTTGCTAGTAGCTTTGGTTTTATGCACTGTTTCCTGTTTGGGGTGTACTTTTGGTGTTTTGTTTTTCCGCTATGTGTTTTGCGGCTCTTTTTTATAAGGCATGTTTTGCTCATTTATTGGCACCACTTGTGCTAGTTCTTGGGCTTTGATTTATCATTTAATACAATTTTGCTTTAAAAAAAAAGATCCTTATGATACAGTGGCTCATAATTCTCAATCATTATAACTTATTTTTGGTTCAATTATGATGATTATGGTTTACATTTTACAATTATATGATCCATTTGGTTACATATGAATGGTATAATTTTTTAGTGAGATATGTTTTGATTTTGATTGTATTATGTAATTGTTTAAGGTGCTTAAGTTTAGCTCTTTTATATATCACAGGGAGAGTATGCTTGTGTCATGTGACTTCCTTGCATTGATGTAAATGAATTTTTGTCTGTGAAATCTTGATGAATATGTAGTCTTGTTTCTTATTGAATGGATAAAAGTCTTGCCAAAGTTGTCCCCAAGGTGTTTGGACTATGTTGTTAGGCAAAGTTATTTGAATTAAATTTTGAATTTTTGGAAATATCCAAGCCTCGGATGCTTCCCGATAGTTGTTGTATGCTTGATTTATCCATTTGGTTCAATGCTAATTTTCTCTTCTCAGTTAGCATTTGCATAGTACTTGGTCGGGATATGTAATTGAGTTAAAAGTTGGAACATGCTAAAAATTAGAGTCACAAAACAAATAGAGAACCGGACCACCCGCCACATGTTTCTATTTCCAGGTTGCCAAAATACACATGCTCTTATAATGATGCACGCCACGTTTATGTTTCTTCACTACTTTTTTATGAACTATCCCGACTCATATCAACAACTATTAATGAATTACATATGCATTTTTATGAACTCAATCAAGCAAGCTCAACATTTGTCGAGAAAATCTTCCTTGCATGTACCATGCTTTTGTTTTGGTGCAAGTGAATATAACGACGCGTGTCTGTGGGGTGGAACTGCGCGAATTCTCATATAGATTCTTATATTTTAAAATTTGTACTTGCGTCCTTGAATATTTAGAAAATTTGTAATTGGGTCTTCGTATACTTTTTTGTTAGCGTTTTGTTAAGTATTCGTTAAGTGATTCATCTACTCGTCTTTGTGCGTTCTTCATATTATTGCTAAATAGCCAGCTGCATTTTATGTTTTAGAAATGGAAAAGTCAGTTCATGAAATATGACTTTTGTATAGGTACACTATCAAGCAGTTAATATTAGCGAGAATATTCATCAATTATTCATTACGGTTTCTATTGAGTGTTCTTCCCACACCCTAGAGCTTTCTCCTCTCCATTTTTATCGCTTGGTTTTTGTTTGCATTGGACTTGGGGATTGGAGTGTTTTATTATTTTTATTAATGTTAATTATTTAGTAAAGCCTTAGTTTCCCGTTTGAGATGCAATACTAATGAGCGTACGTGTATGTGCTTAATGTACCGCTTCATTGTGTTGGATCTTGAATTGTCCAAAGTTGGACAGTTTGGGAAAAAACTTTTTCTTAATTCCAGTTAAAATAGTTATTGATTGATTCTAATGTTATATACTTGATGAAAGTTCGGATTGATAAATTTCCTTTCGTTCTCCGTGCATACTTTATCGTGGTGGTTGTCATCGCGTTCAAGTAGTGTATGTCGGAGACCGCAGGGAAATGTCACAAATTTTGTTTAGTATGCGCATGAGTTAAGGACTAATCTGTAACTGAATGTTGAAAAATTTTCTTCTCGAATGGGATAGGGCCATACCCTGTCATAAGAAGTGGTTGATGAATATGTTGGACTAAGTACGAAGGTATTGGTTTAGTCATGGATCACGGTTGGATGAATGCTAGACGGACAAGTGATGAGTATGAGAATGGAGTGGAAGATTTTCTACGATTTGCAAAAACAAATGCTCCCGATAGTGGTAACGGAAGGTTTTATTGTCCTTGTGTTAACTGTTTGAATGAGAGACGACTAGAAGGCGAGGAGATACGTGATCATCTTATTTGTGAGGGATTTGCAAGAGTTATACAACATGGATATGCCATGGTGAATCGTTAGACAGGCGAGGGTGTCGGATAGAGAGGAAGTTGATGACGTGGAAATGGACGATGGACTAGAGGACATGATCCGTGATGTTGGGCAAGAGTCTTTTCGCGCGCACATGTGTATGATACTTTGTGTAGTGATGCGCAAGTGGCTTTGTATCCCGGGTGCACTAATTTCACACGGTTGTCGGTGTTAAAGATTGTTCAATGTGAAGGCGAGAAATGTGTGGAGCGATAAAAGCTTTACCGAATTGCTTGAGTTGTTGAAAGAAATGCTTCCGAAGGCAAACACATTGCCATCTCGAAACTATGAGGCGAAGAAGATATTGTGTCCGATGGGTATGGAGTATAAGAAAATACACGCTTGCCCCAATGATTGCATATTGTACAGGAAAGAGTTTGAAGAGATGCACGAGTGCCCCGGTGTGGGGTATCACGCTACAAAGTGAATGATGGTGATTCTAGTTGTGATGTGGTCACCAAAGGTCCTCCCGCGAAGGTGTTATGGTATCTTCCCGTGATTCAGCGGTTCAAGCGATTGTTTGCTAATGTAAATGACCCAAAGAACATTAGATGGCATGCAGATGAGAGGAAGTGTGATGGACACTTCGCCATCCGGCCGATTCTTTGCAATGGAAGAGAATTGATAGTTTGTTTTCGGATTTCGGCAATGAGCCCGAAACCTCAGGCTTGGACTTGATACCGATGGAATGAATCCATATGGAAACTTAAGTAGTATTCATAGTTCATGGCCTGTTCTCCTTGTAATTTACAACCTGTCTCCTTGGTTGTGCATGAAATGCAAATACATTATGTTAAGTATGATGATTTGGTCCTAAACAGCCAGGAAATGATATTGATGTTTATCCCGAGTCCCTTGATTGAAGACTTGAGAATGATGTGGGATGAAGGCGTTGATGTGATCGACGGTATTGCCGTGAGACATTCGGGATTACGTGCCATGTTATTTTGCACCATCAATGACTTTCCAGCATACGGGAACCTGTGTGGGTATAGTGTTAAGGGGCATAAAGCATGTCCAATATGTGAAGAAGGCACATGTTACCATCAACTGCAACATGGAAGGAAGACGGTTTACCTTGGGCATCGGAGATTTCTCCGACGTAATCATCCTTATCGTAGATTGAGGAAAGCTTTCAATGGACTTCCGGAGAATGAAATTGCTCCGGTGGCCTTGACTGGAGAGCAAGTTTATGAAAAGGTGAACAACACTAATGTTATCTATGGGAAGACCCAGAAGAAGGCTACAGAGAAGAAAATATGGAAGAAGAGGTCGATCTTCTTTGATCTTCCATACTGGTGCAAGCTTGATGTAAGACATTGTATTGTTGTGATGCTTGTAGAGAAAAATGTGTGACTGTTTAATCTTGAACGCTTCTCAACATTCAAGGCAAGACAAAGGATGGTGTGAATGCTCATCTGGATCTAGTTGCGATGGGTATACGAGAGCGATTAGCTCCACTTAAAGTGGGGGATAAGAAGACTTATTTGCCCCCAGCATGTCATACTTTATCAAAAAAAGAGAAAAGAAGTTTCTGTGAATGTCTACGGGGAGTCAAAGTGCCACAGGGTTACTCTTCAAATATCAGAAGACTTGTCTCAATGAAAGATCTCAAATTAGTTGGCTTAAAGTCTCATGATTGTCATGTCTTGATGCAACAACTACTACCGGTGGTCATTCGTGACATATTGCCTAAAAAAGTCAGACATGCCATTACTAGGTTATGCTTATTCTTCAATGCTATATGTATCAAGGTCATTGACACTAAAAATTTGGATAAGTTGGAAAATGAGGCAACCATTGTATTGTGCCAATTGGAGATGTATTTTCCACCTTCATTTTTTGACATCATGGTTCATTTGATTGTTCATCTAGCGAGGGAGATTAGATTGTGCGGTCCCGTTTATTTAAGGTGGATGTACCCTGTTGAGCGATACATGAAGATCCTGAAAGGATATATGAAAAATCCACACCGTCCCGAAGCATCTATTGTTGAAAGGTATGTTGCAGAAGAAGCTATTGAGTTTTGTATGGACTCACATGTCAAGCGGAACCGTAGGGCTTCCGAAGTCTCGTCACGAAGGAAGATATGATGGTAAGGGTACACGAGGTATCACCGCATTAAGAGCATGGATC
Source organism: Sophora flavescens (assembly GCA_030762895.1). NCBI lineage: Eukaryota > Viridiplantae > Streptophyta > Magnoliopsida > Fabales > Fabaceae > Sophora > Sophora flavescens. The sequence goes on from JAUPTC010001102.1 coordinate 13,184, forward strand.
GGGAGGAAGTGCTTCAAGCACATTTGTATATATTGAATAACACTGATGAGGTTGAACCATACTTATGTGAGCATAAAAGCATCATCAATGAAACTTACCCTAGAATGAATGAAAAATGGTGTTTGAACAAGCATAACAAGACTTTCTTGAACTGGTTTAAAGAAAAAATTGCAAAGGATGGTACTGCTTCTGCTACATTAAAATGGCTAGCACATGGGCCTAACTTTGATGTCATATGCTGGAGTGGGTACGATATCAATAAGTTTTCCTTCTATACAAAGTCCCAGGATGACAAAAGTACTATGCAAAACAGTGGGGTTATGGTCGTCGCTGAGTCCATGCATTTCTCTAGTTCGAAAGATAAAAACCCCGTTATGGCATCAGTTTCATACTTTGGAATCATTGAAGAGATATGGGAGGTTGATTACACGAAGTTAAGAGTACTTGTTTTTAAATGTCAGTGGGTCGACAGTAACAATGGTGTGCAAACCGATGAGTTAGGATTCAAATTGGTGGACCTTAGTAAGGTAGGTAATAAAGAGGAACCTTTCATCATGGCATCCCAGGCAAAACAAGTGTTTTATATCCGTGATCCTTCTAACAAAAGGTGGTCAGTGGTTCTCCTCGGGAAAAAACATGTATAATTGTAGTGAGGGAAATCACGATTCAACTCTTGATATTTCTGATACTCCTTCTTTCTCAACACGAGTGCCAAATTTCAATGAGGAAAATGAAGTGGATGATGTACATGCTACTCGTAATGATCACCAAGAAGGGTTATGGGAGAACTTTACTAATTGACCACAAAGTAAGTTTAGTTTGATATTACCATCAAGTTTGGCATATTGTATGTTTACGTTGATATTTATAAGTTATGTTTATGTACGTTGATCGATATTTATAAGTTATGTTTGATATTTATCCTGACATACTAACAAGTTTTTTTTTTGTTTTGTGTTTAAACAGGTATACATGGCTGATCATGAGGATATCCCTCCTTCATGCAGCGGGTCAAAGACCCCGCCTACCGGTAGAAAGGGGTAGACGTGCACACGGATGAGGAATTTGACTCGCCAACCGTGGGTCAAATCAAAGGATAAGAGTAGACTTTGATAATAACCTCAATCCTATTGGGCCAATGGAAGATCAATTTAACAGATTTTGTGGCGACCCTTGCTAGGAAATGTGCCCAAGATACTCATTGATAGGTGGAGAGATGTACCAGCGGGACGGAAGGAGCAGATATGGGAGAGTGTTCCGGTATCTATACTTCTACGTCCCTGTGTTTGTCTCAGTATCTACTTTATTTTTATCTTAATAATATCATACAGTAATTCGTTGATTCTTTTGGTCTTAATGTAGTTGACCTTTGACATACCGGATACATACACTATGAAGAAGCGTTTGCTAAAGTATGCTTGAGAGCGTTGGAGGGCTTTTAAGGCCGACCTGGGCAGATACTATATATTCAATCCAAAAAGTAAAAAGAACCCACTCGAGGTGTATCCGTTTCTTGACAAGGCGATGTGGGATCGCTTTGTTTCAGAGCGACATGATCCCAAACTTTCAGGTTAACTTATTTGATTTGTCTCTAAATTTATGTAATTGCATTAATTTCATTTACTTATGTAATTTAATTGTCTTTTATTTATAACAGGAGAAGAGGGAAAAGGGGCAGAAAAACCAAAGCAAGAATGTCTACCCCCATGTCATGTCTCGTGGGGGATATAAAAAGCTTGTTAAGAAAATGGTTGAAGAGGAAAAGAAAGCACGTCGGCAAAAAGATCTCAAAGCGGATCCTAATCTTTGAAAATCTTCCGGAGGTTGTTGATCCACCTCCACCCCCACGCCATCGTTCATGGAAAAGGGGCCGACAAAGAAAAACGGGACAATATACATCCGAGGAGGCCCGCCAAGTAGCTGAGAGGATTGTAAGTATAGTTTGTTGTAATTGTCATTTTAAGATTGTTACCGAATTGTAATGTGACCTGATATTTTATGTGATAGGATGCCTTGGATGATCAGCTAACCCAAGGAACCTTTGTTCCTAGAGGACGCGATGATGTCTTATCTACTGCCATCGGTAAACCAGACCACCCGGGCCGTGTCATTGGTGTTGGATGGGGAGTCGGCATTCGCCAATACCATGGTTCATCTTCACACCAATGCCACAGGGATTCTGTTGGAGATAGATCACGACTAAAACAGGATATTGCAACTGAGCTTCGACAGGAGATGACCGAGCAGTTTGCCCAACAGATGGTAATATTGACTTCTATGTCCCAGCAGATGACAGCCGGTGTCCAACCCTCTGTCCATGTGAGCACTAAGGGCTCATGTGATCCTCCTCATCATCCTGAAAATGATGATGATGGTGATGTTGCTGCTGCTGATGATGATGATGATGATGATGATGATGATGATGATGATGATGACGACCCTGATAGGTGTGAGCTGTATGTTGATGATCATCATCATCGCCGCTTAGTGGCATTGGGTAGGGCATATAATAAGTTAGGTAATATCATACACCATCGGTTATTACCGGATGATCAGCTAAGGGTGTCTATTGAGATTATTCGAGATGCTGATACTCGAGTCCCTGTGCCCACTGAGGAGGTTCAAACAGGGGTCGGGCCCCGTGAACTTCATCCTCCGGCCAAGAAGACCGGTCAACTTTCTTGTTGCATCCGAGGTATTCGAGTTAGTTGTGTTTTTCTATATTCATAGTTGAAATATATTTATTATTGTTTAAAGATAATGCTTTATTTTTATTCGTTATAGGATGTTGGAAATGATATTGTGCCTAAAAGGTCGGATCTAGGAAGACCAGAGATGTCCGCTCTCACAAGGTATTCATTTGACCATTTAGTTAATAACGAATTAAATAACTTAATTATCCGTGATTACTAATATATATCTATGTTGTTTAGGGGATCGACAAAGGGGCACCTGGCCATGGGGATGTTTTTAAAGTTCCGGCTATACAGGTTGTCACCATGGGAGGATGACGCAAAGATTGGTAAGGTTGGAACATGATGCCAGCCCCGTGAACTGTATATACCAAAGAAGGAACTTATGGAGATGGCACTCAATAAAGAAATGGCCAGTTCCGCACACATATCGTTTTGGTGCACGTAAGTACATTTTATTTATAAGTTAAGTACGTAATTAATTTTTAAATACTATGATAATTAACATATTTTTCCAATATATTAGGTATCTCGCATCGTATGTTAGTCGATCAGGGTAACCTCGCCTTTATGGGTTCATTGACCCCATGTTCATTCAGGGTGATGTTCTCATAGCATCGGAAGACCCGGTCACTACCATACGTGATATACTTGCCCGAGACGATCATCAATTCTATCTTGCGCCTTATCTCAATAAGTAAGTACCGGTTATTTAAGTATAACTATATATGACTTAGTCACTAATCCCTGCTCGCAAATACAAAGGCATTGGCAAATCGTTGCTCTTGTACCCAAGAATGAACGCCGTGGTCTTCTTCTCGCTCATTGGGAAATAAGCCGCTTAATCAATCAAGACGATCATCGAAACGTAAGCATTAAAATACTTTATAATCCAGAATGCAGTTGTTTTAATTATCCGAAATCTATTAGATATACTTTAATTAATGTTTTTGTCATGATAGGTCTATTAATGCATCCCACATGTTGCGTGGTGAAAGGCGTACCGGCTATCGGATGGATTATTCTCCAGTAAGATATTTATTAGTTCAAATGCATCAAATGCAGTGGGTACAATAATTGATTTCAATTTTATTTAATTCCTCATATTCTAATTGGGTTTCATTTGTACGTAGTCACGTATACAACGTGGGTCATGGGAATGTGGCTACTATGTGATGCAAGTGGATGTTGGAAATTATCTCCTCCGGATCACCGAAAGATGGAGTGAGGTAAATGTTAATTGACACAATTAGAAGTAATAGTATAGATTCGTTATATGTTTTATGTTAGTTTATTACTTAAAAGATATAATCTTTTGTCCAATTAAACTTGCAGATATTCAACAATCCAACTCCATTATCCGATTTCGACATCAACATCATAAAGAGGCGTTGGGCAACTTTCTTTCTTGAAGTGTACCACCCATAGTTTGTATATATGTAGTTAGTTTAAAAACTTATCATGTACTAGCTATAGTGTACCTTTGACTGATGATATGTATTAGTGCTCAGTGTCCTGGTTCAATTCTTCTTCTCTCGTGTTTTGATGTAGCCTTGATAAAGTGTTGTTTTCATTCATTCGAAATTAATTAGGCCTCGATGCCTTCATTTTCAGATTCTCGTGCTCACTAGTCATTTGATGAAATGTCAGTATTTTTAACCATATGTGTAAGAGCTGATTGTTTGTGCCAAGAAAATTGAATGAAGTATGTTTTGCTTTTGATATGGTTAAAACTTTGTTGCAATTGTGTCAAAACCTGGTTTGGTGTTCTGTTGTTGTTTCTTGTTTGATCAGGGTAATCGCTGGTTTGTTTATTGATCCGCATTCATCAAAACAGGGAAATGAATGATTGAAATGTAAATAACAGATTAAAAAAAATATGAGATTTTACACATCGGTTCATCAAAAACCGATGTGTAAATTTAACTTTCTACATCGGTTTTCCGTAGAACCGATGTGTAAATTTCACTTTAACCATCGGTTCTATTCAAAACCGATGTATTAAGTTAAATTTACACATCGTTTCTACGGAAAACAGATGTAGAAAGTTAAATTTCCAACTGCTTATCCATTGATAAATTAATTTTCCACATCGGTTAATAGAAAACCACATTTTAAAATATACTTTACACATCGGTTTTTAACCGATGTGTAAAGTGGCAATAAACCACATCGGTCGTTTCCACATCAGTTTGAAAACCGATGTGGAAAGCCAAAAATAACCGACGTGGAATCCCTTTTCTGCTATGAAATACTACTAAGTGAATCAAGAACAAAAAAAATTCACAAAGAATTCTATTCACCGTCTTTTCAATATATTTTTTATTATTTGATAATTTTTTTATGGAACATTCACCCATTGGAGAGATGATGTGATTTAGTGGAATCTACATGAAATTCATTCAATAAAAAAAAAAGTTGTTGGCAAGACTGCATTGTTAATATTTTTCAAGAAAAAATAAAGGATTTTATTAACTAATGCCCTTAAGATATTGATTAAAAATATCGATCGAGGATTCAAGAAATGGTAGATTTCTATTGAAATTTCAATTACATCATTTCGGATAATTTAAATATATCAATTTTCAACAAACACTACTTTTTTTACTTCTTAATCAGTATCTTAGTATTTACCAAAAATAAAAGGCCAACTTACATATTTTTTTTTATTTTTTTAACGAGTATTTCAAGAACAATGGATTGGAATTGAGAATTAACTTCAAACTTAAGAGGAACGATGAATTGGGTTTCTATAAAATTCTCAAGAAAAAAAAAATCTATTGAAAAGTTTGGTTGTTGCAGTTGAGCACGAGTGTGACTGATTAAAAGCCTAGGCAAAGTTAGTTTCATTAGAAGAGGAATCAATGTAGTTATTCATATTCTAACTAGAGTATCTACATTTTTGCTAGCCCTCAATTTTTCCATGAAATTCTCAATTGTATCGCAGCTATTATTGATAATGAAAATAAGCTTATTCTTGTCCAAAAAAAAAAAGGCCTAGGCAAAGTATAAATTAATTAATGAAATTAAAATAGAGATGGAAGAAAGAAGCAAACGCATTGATTTCTTATGGTTTAGCCACCAATACAAGATTTATAGTGCCTAACACAAGAAAGGCTAAATTAAGTCACTCTCTTAAACATCAGCACCGAATGCTAGGCATTGAAGCCTTCACAATTATAAGGACTCTGCTAATGACCTAGACATGAGTAATGATAGGTGAACATCCAAATGAGACATCCATTTGGGACACATAGTTAATCATGTATAAATATTTGGTTAATTCAGTTTATTATATGGTTAATTGGCTTGTTTACCATAACCATGTAAATATTTGGTTAATCACATGTAAATATCTGGTTAATTTAATTCTTTATATGATTAATGGGTCATCATAAATTAACCAAATATTTGCACGCGATTAACCATATAATGAACTGAATTAACCAAATATTTATACATGATTAACTGGGTGTCCCAAATGGTTGTCCGTGTTCACCTATCATTACTCCATAGACATAGGGTATAAATTCTCAAGTTTCTGGAATGGATGGTGGACGGCATCTTTTATCGGCTTAAGGTAAGAGTAGACAGCTTTTCACCCTATAATTGGAAAAAGATTAAGATTAATCTTTGTAACTTCAAGAACCATGATGCATTCATCATTTCTTCTCATTTTCTCTTTGGTTTTTAGTTTATTTTCAATGTCTATATAAATTTCCCTGTGTTGGGGTCTATGGAAACTTGAAGGATATGACTTATAATTATTTTGGGTCATTAATACGTGTTCTCTATTCTATTTAAAGCTTATTTTCTCTGTTTATAATGCTTTTTGGAATTGACCACTCTCTAATTGTTCATGTGATTATACAAGCAAATGGAAGTTTGATGTTTAATCTATAGCGTATGGATAGACATTGAATTATAAGTAACCTTATGAATTCCTTTACTTAATGCTTGCTCGTTAATTAACTCACCTAAGAAACAAGAGATTCAAGTAGTGTTTGGTACAAATTTTAAAAAAAATATTCCCCGAGAATGTTGGTATGGAAATAAAAGTTTGTCATGTTTGTTATAAGTTTTAAAATATTATTCTCGAGACATAAAAGATCTTGGAATAAAATTAGTAAATGATAATTAGAAACTTGAGAAAACAATATTCTCATATGTGAATATGAGGAAGAAAGATTTCTTGGAATGTGATTCCCAGAAATAGTTTGTTTAAAAATAAATCATTCTAGGATTGGGTATTAAAAGTGCAATTGGGTTAGCAAAGTATAACTAGAGGCATGTATTAACCTCTTTTGAAGTACTTGTCATTAAATTCAAGTGAAAATAACCCCAAACATTTTATTCCATTGGTTTTACATCTTAATCACTTGTTAGGTTTTGGTAAAATTGTCTTTCCCAAAAATATGTTGTTTCTGTTTCTTCATTTAAGTAACAATTGCTTCTATAGGCAAATAAATTTTATAGAAAACACCCAATAAGAAATCATGAAATAGAGAATTAGGGTAGCTTGGGGTATGCATTTGACAAATTTTTTAGAGTTGTATAATTAAAGTAATAAGTTGCTTGAAGTAATATAAATTAAAAAGTGGTGATACAGCATGATGCGAACCATAAAAAGAGGAATGAAGCAATTATAATGAGTTACGACATGAGATGGTTAGTTAGTTATCTATAAGAACATCTCTAAGGAGAGTTACTTAAAAAATAAAAAGTGATTCTTACATGATAGCATCTTTGGAGCACTAGTGACATAACATCCAATTATAAACACCTTCGCTTAAAGAAATAACTGGTTTTTATAAAAGCACTCTAACTTTTTAGAGTTGCACAATTAAAATAAAAAATTACTTAAAATAATACAAAGTAAAAAAATGATATAATACGAAGAAAATCAAATTTTTAAAATAATTTTTTCAAAATCGAAGCCTACAGGATGCATCTTTTACGCGTTAACCCTGTGATTTCACAATTATAGTTGGTTGTCCCATTCTGAACAAGTCCATCGCATGCTTCAGAGGGTAGTAATCACAATTTCATGATGCAACGAGGTAAAAGAGAGTACTATTAAAGAAAGCAAAATATGTTGAGTTTAGAATTGATTCACTCTCACTGGTCCGTATGCAGGATTCAGACATCAGTCATAAAAAAATGACATGTTAAATTTAGAATCAGGAAAACTAAGACTACAAGAACCAAATATAACCCAAAATAAAAGCAAAGTGTGGCCTAAATTATTTTTTTTCCTTTTTACCTATTTGAAGAATCAGCCATAGAAGAATTATAAACCTTCCTTCGGGAGAGGGAGAGAGGGGGTTTATTTTTTTTGGGTATCAAGTATCAGCTATAACTACACATGATTTCACCTTAATGTGCATGCCTAAAAATCAATTTAATATCACATGAATGTTAAAAAGTGAACTACAACCAGAGAACTCATTAACAAACCGTTCATTTTTAATTACAGTGGACCTGGTGTACTACAAAAGCTGGGACACTTTAAAGATTCATGTGAATTTGGGCTTAGGCACAGGGCCACTATTTTGATGCACAGGACCAAGCTTTTGAATCCAATGAAGAAGCCCTTTCTTATGATCTTGGCAATAAGGGCTGTGCACCAGAGTCAGGGTTCCATCACGGGCAAGTGAAGATTCAAATTGCTCTAATACCTTAACAACCTGCCAGAACTCAGGCCTCTTATCTGGTTGCAAGGACCAACATTGCTCAATCAAAGCTCGCATAGCAGGTGGGCAGTCTGAAGGAATAACAGGCCTTGAATTCTGAAGAAATACAATACCACATCACATAAGTATAAGAATTGCAAAGGTAAACTCTATCATATGAGCTTCAACATAATAGAGAATAAATAATATATACAAGATGGATGACCATTGACCAACTACACATTTCTCAAAATTCAGATAAATCAACCACTAAAAAGAAATGGAACTGTTCACTAACTACAAAATCTTTCCTACAATTACCCAAAAAAATTGACGATCCTAGGAATTAAAACAGCTCCATTCTTAGTAACTATCAGCTATAATGTTATATAACTCGAGGAGATAGAGGCATATGTAATACTTTAGGATGTATAAATTTATACCTCAAGTTAATTTCCTTTAGGATCGGTTGGCTACACATGCCAAGGAATGATTAATTGAATTTATGTTATTCCACCATGGTTTTCTAAGCAAAGGAGGAACCTAACCAGGGCTTTTAGCTATATCTCACAAGTATACTCTTGCAATAAAATGGAGCATGCTTTATGGCATCAAGCCATCAAGTGAGTATAAAACTTGTCTTTTATTTCCGCAAAAAGTGTACATCCAAGAGAATCATTAACTGAGCATGCATTGTATAAGCTGCAAGCGGAGTGAATCGTTGATTGTAGACAAGTCCATATATGTTGGTAATTAAAATAGGTCCGAAACAAACCTCAAACTCCTTAAGACAAGAAGAAACCATAGAAAAAATGGGGGCTCTGGTGTAGAAAACAGGGGCTGTGGACCTTTTCCAACTATTTGCATTACTCTTATACGTTGGCAATTAAAATAGGTACCAAACAACCTCAAACTCCATAAGACAAGAAGAAACCATAGAAGAAATGGGGGCTTTGGTGTGGAAAAAAGGGGCTGTGGACCTTTTCCAACTATGTGAGAAGATTCCAATGCAGTGTGGACAAAGAAGAATTCATTGCACGCCAGGAGAATACGGGGCCTTTACAACGAACATTGGCAAGTCGCAATGAAGAATGAAGTTATAAATATTAAAGAGCATGACCATCACATTACAAAACGTATATGATTCAATTACACAGGAACATACCTTATTTACTACAGCAAAAGCAGCCTGGATTGGAGTCATATCCTCATATGGTATTGTTCCAGTCAACATTTCCCATAACATAAGCCCAAAACTGTAGACATCAACCTTTCTCCCATAGGATTTACGTTTGATCATCTCAGGTGCCATCCAACGGTAGGTACCAGGGTCATCAGCCAATAAGTCACAGAATGCCTCCTCGCAAGCAATGCCAAAATCAGCAATTTTAAGGTGAGAGTCTTCATTGATGAGGACATTCTCTGGTTTGAGGTCTCGGTGAATGACACCTTGAGAGTGTATATATTCCATTCCCCGAGCAATATCCAGAGCAAAAGCTATTAGTTTTTGTGAAGAAATAGTTTTGCGCTCCAACTTATGCAAATATGCCCTCAAGGAACCTTCCGATAGATATTCTGTGATAATACAATAGACCGGTGGCTTTCTGCATGCTGCTACGAACTGTAATCAGATCAAAATACTTGAGAAAGCAGATATAAATTAGCAGCTTCATTGTTACAGTAAACTATGTCAAGAACTCAACATGATAGAAGCTACATAATCAGACAAAAATACATGAGAAAAGATGTATAAAGTAGAAGCCTCCGGTCTAATTCAGAAATTAGTACAAAACAATGGATATGCTAACCATATTCAGTAAGACATAACAGACGGCATTGGTTGCAAACAGCATATACAGAAGAAGTGTAAAGATTTGATTACCTTTATAACATTTGAATGGTAGAGTCGAGATAAAAGGGTGACTTCTCTAATGAACTGTTTCTCTAATCTAGCAGCCAAGTCTCCGTTTTCGTCACCATCAGGTACCCTAATAATTTTGACAGCAACAGGCTCTTCCTTATATACACCATGATAAAGCCGACTATGAGCCCCATGAGCAAACCTGAGGCCAAGAAACAACTTAGAGAGGTCAACAGTCCATTCATCAGCTGTTTCCACAGCAGTAACCCTTCCTCCACCATGGTCAAAATACTTTGTCCATGCATCCTTTCGGTGCTTCGACTTGTCACTCAATTTCACTTGCCTATTTGGACTAGTGGAAGGTGATTTTGAACTTCTTGACATCTTACTTCCTCTGGTATCCTTGTTTAATAACTTCCCCATAATTCTCTTATCATGATGCTCTTTCCTTCGAGGACCAGGTGTTGAGAACCTCTTCTGTTCATGTTGAGCTTCCCTGAAGGTGTCAGAAACAAAAGTTTCAGGTAAAGGGGACACAGATCTCTGCCTGTGTGTTATGGGATTCCTCTGAACCTGTGAAGCATTAGAAATGGTACTGCCAGCAGACCTTGATTTCAGACTTGAATTGTGCTCTGGATGAATGCTAATAGGAAGAGAGCTCAATCTGGAAGGATCCAATCGATGGCACACTGTGTGGGAGAATTTTGCCCTCCTTATCCAAGAATTAGTATCTTCATCCATCTTGTTCCCAACTATTCCTTATTAAGATCTTGTACACTTATAAACAAAACTCCTCCAGCTCAAGATACAACAAAAGGGTCTCTAAAAAAACTAGATTTCTCCAGACCCGTCAACAACAATTAGTGGAGGAATCAGAAAACGGCAAAAACCATTCAAATTCTCTGATGAGGCCAAATCCAATTCCATTTGGAAATGAAAAGGGACTAAAGTTTCAATTATAAGCTACAGAGTTATAAAGGTAACAGAAACACTAATCAATCAAATACTTGACCTTCCGTAAACTCTACAGCCAAACACCCCTTGTGGCATCAAAGTCAAACCCCACCTTCCATAAAAGCCTGAAAAATCCACGCAAATGCAGAATAAATTAATATACCTAAAAACGTATTTAAATAAAATGGAAAAAGAAGAAGAGTTATTTATGTTGACAATGAAGAAACATTATGATTACATCCCTAATTGCTATACATAGGAATAAACTAATCACAAACCCATTAAAATAAAATAAATAAAAACACAGAAAGGAGACGAAGGGTAAGATAATTTTATTTTTTATTTGAAAAATAATAAGTATAAAGAACTAATGAAGCATTACCTGAAGGGTTATAAGGCTTTCACGAAGGAGGAGAAACCAAATCGCCATGGGAGAAAGGGTGTTTGTGTTTGCCTAGATGAGCTTCTTATATGTTGGCAGCGCCACAAAATTGCTGCACCTAATTCCATTTTCCACAATCAATGAATGAAACAGAAAGACAGGTGGAGAGGATATCCTCTTTTTTCTTTTTTTCTCCCTTCAATTTTTAGTTTTTTATTATATATATATATAATAATAATAATGTAAATATAGTATTAGTAGGTCAATGCAAAAGTATCGTACCGGTTTTTATGGGTTCTTTTTAAGAAAATCACTTTTAATATTTTGGATTTTTATTTAAAATAAAACTAAAATTTTGTTTCTATAAAAAAACTAAACATTTTTGTACGAAAAAATAAACTATATTTTTCAACTTTTAACAAAAATACATTTCAAAATCATTTTAAAATAGACACCGTAGATTGAGTTTAGGTACGGGTGAGAGAGAACAGTGTATTGGGTTTGAAATCAATAATAATATTTTGACACAAATTTTAATATTATGTATTGATATTATATATATATAGTATACTCCAATTTGATAGATTGTTTTAAAAATGATAAAAAATATCATAAGTGAAAAAATAATAAAAAATATTTTAGATGATATTAAATATCATTATTTCAGTGTTGAAATATTATTATTCTATGAAATTTAGGAAGGTAGCGTATGATGATGAGGTTTGTCCTCGTGCCTTTGGTTGTGTTGTGGGTTTGGGAAGAGAGAAAGATGTTGTGTGACGTGTCGTGTTTGTGTGCATGAGAGTAATTAATGATAATGAATGTAGAAGGGAACATGGTGATGATGGGTTTGGTTTAAGGGAGGGTGGTGGTGGATTGTGGGGACCATAGGCAGAAAGTCAGAGAAAATAAATCGGAGAGAGAGAGAGGGAATTTTGTTTTGTTTTTTTGTTTTTTTGTTTTTTTTAATGAATGAAAGATGGTGAGTGGAGGAACCCAAGCGTCCCTATCCTAGAGAATGAGGTACGGAAGGATTCTTTATTCATAAATGTTTCTCGAACACATATGGTGTATCTTTTATTTATTTTTTGTGATATTTTCAAACTAATATACGTATATAAAGATAAAGATGATAAAAATCAATGAGAAATAAAAATAAAAACATATAATATTCATATAACAAAGTCCTTCTTTATTCCCTTGACGAGGTATCACATGGAACTTGTTATTATAATAACAATAATAATTTGTTTATAAAAAAAAAATAGTAATTTATAAAAAGAAATGATATCAATACACCGTTTTATTGTTTTTATTATTAGGTCATATTTTTATTTTGAGAGAATTATTAGGTCATATTAAAATATAATAAATACATAAATAAAAGATACTTCAATTTTATTCGGGAAACCGTTGTGTTAAGATAAATAAATAAATAAATCATACGAGATACTTCAATTTTATTTTTATAATTATCTTTAATAAACTAAATAAATATTAAGGTGTACTTGTAATCTTATTTCTTTATCTTAACAACTTAAATTAATAATAATATATTTACTTATATTTTTATTATTTATTATATTAATTTTAACTAATAATTAATAAATATTTTATATATTTTTGATGAGGAAAATTAATTTATATATTAAAAAAACAAAATGGAACATGGCCTTTATTTTTTTGATCAGGAACATGGGCTTTATTAATAGTACACCTTTATTAATAGTATATAGTTTAGTCTTTAACCAAAACGATCGCATGGTACCGGTGGTTGGTACTTGGTACGATTCGCCCAGCCTGGATCATACAAGTGTGTATAATAATACCTGGACCAAGCTTACCAAAACCCACACAAAATGGGGAGTGTTACCCATCGAGCCCAAACGGAGGTAAGGGGAGTCCTTTTGGGCTCTCCATTCTCTCGGTCTCAAGGCATATATCAATAAACTAGTGTAAGTTAATCCGTGCAATGTAAGGGTGAATTTTCTATTGAAGATATATTTTGGTAATGATTAATAAATTTAGCTTCATTATTTAATGCAGTAAGATAATTGAGTTAGGAAATTATATTTTGTATGAGAGACGGAATTAGTGTGTTTTTTGTTATGAAGATAATAAATGATTTCCATATTTTATAGTTGAGATACAATTTTTTATATTTTTTAGGAAAAATAGATTCTATTTAAAGTTTGTTATTATCTAGGTGGAGACCGTTGGTATTGTTGCAAATATTTAACAGATTCAATATATATATATATATATATATATATATATATATATATATATATATATATATTAGAATATGGTTGTCATTATACTTGTTTTGTTCAATTACATTTGTAGTCACAATTAAATTCAGAAAGGGACTGGTTTGTTGGTTTACATCTTGTATTGGTTATGGTTAAAACTAAGTAAATCGAAACAATAAATTTTTGCTTGTAACATGTTTGATGAAAGTATCTATAAATCAATTTTAAAGAACCAACATAATTCTTTGCATCATTGGTTCAATTCGTGCTAAAGTGACATGGACAAACTGAACATTAGATTTTATCTCTAAGATGCTCATTGACAATGTTTAATGTAAAAATGAAAAGTTTTTCAACAATAATATATGATCCCATCTAAAAATAAATAAGATTAGAATTTTAAGTTGACCAAAGTTTGCAATGTGATTATATTATGTAGCATTACGTTGTATTATAAAGAAAAAAACAATAAGAAATTATTCATAGATTTTGTAGGATATGTGAAAGCTTATTACTTAGCATTGACATGTTCCCTATACCATAAAAAAACTAATATGTAGCATATTTGTTATTTAAAGGATGGATGGAATGATTGTAACGCCCTTCGTTACATTAGTAACCCAAAATAAATTGTATGAAAATCCTTTAACACAATTATTTAAAATATGTTAATCATAAAAATTTTCTCAATTATATAAGTCCGAAAAATGTCTCATATTAAATAAAATACTAATAATGTATCAAAGTAATAAATATAATATTAAATCCATACCTCCGAGTAAAACCAAATCAAAAGAAAAGCCTCAAAACCGAGCGTCAAACTACAATCCGAGAAGAAAAACTAAAAATAATAAGCGATGTCTGCATGGCACTCGTAAGCCATGCTACAACACTAACCAGCTAAGCTAAAAAAGAAAGTAGTTCGTCAAGCCTCAGTGTCCGCAACAATGATATCCTCGGGCTCTGAAAATAACACTTTTTAATGAGATATAAAATCTTTGTGAACAATAATACAGTTATAAAATATTTCGAAAATAGTGATATTCTGAGCCGACACGGTAATCGGAAAAACTGTCCATGGTACCCGCTAATTTTTCAAAATAATGTTCATTAAAAAAAATACATTTAATTATAACAATCATATAACGACAACATAATCAAATATCATATAATAATTAAACAAAGTAACCACACATCACACAATGCACAATCATCCAGTGGCTCGGAAACCCCACTTCGTGTTGGTTTCTTGCCCAATTCGGTGACTCGAGAACCTCATTAAATTGGTTCATTGCCCCTAGTCTATGGTGACTCGGGAACCTCGTTCTAGAATTGATTCCTTGCCACCCTCTTTATGGTGACTCGAGAACCTCGTTCCTGAATTGATTTATTGCCCCGATGGTGACTCGGGAACCTCGTTTTAGAATTGATTCCTTGCCACCCTCTTTATGGTGACCCGAGAACCTCGTAATTAAATGGGTTCATTGCCTCCCATTAACGATGACCCGACAGCCTCGTTCGTAAAATGGATTCCCTGTCCCATATCTTAATTCCGATATCCCATTAAATGACGATGTCAAAAGTCAATGCACCTATCTTAGGAGGCATAACAACAAACTTCACTCACATACATATATCATTTATATCTCGAATAAAACATGACGAACATATTTTAAATTATAACAATCAAATATACTTATTCTCTTTTTAAACCATAAGCAAAATGGGATTTAATACATACTATTACTAAGCTATTAAAGTTCAACTAAATAAAATTATATGCTCCCAGAAGGTAAAGCCATAAGTCAGTGGAACACCAATGTATATTGAGTTGAACTTGGCATACAGGACTTCATGAAAGTAGTTAAAAATAAAAAAAGAAAAAAAATCTACTCCTGTGAGGTTTTGGACGCACAACGATCACGAAACTTTAGTGATTTTACCATCCGGCTTGAACACAAGAATTATGTATGTACGAAGCGTTAAATTATCAATAAACAACTTTTTAGATTTAGGGGAACATACTTGCTAAATCAGTTCATCAATCAATTAAAAAAAACTGTCAACACAAACAATCATTCATATCATGGAGAGGGTTCGTAAAAAAAAAGTATTGTTACTCACCTCTCGAAGAC
>JAUPTC010001103.1:0-29132 GCA_030762895.1 Sophora flavescens
ATTTTTAAAAATATGGGACCATGACTGTCAGAAAGCCGCACCCGTCCTGGTAATTGTGATGTGGAGAAAATACTTCGAAAATAGGAAAAGTGGCCGAGACGGCAATGTTTGGCCAGCATCGGGTGGTGCCCATGGGTCTAACGGACCAATGGGCCTCGTTCCTTGGATTTTTTTCCTGCCACCCTTCCAAAATTCAGGTCATTCGGAGTGATAAGCCTCTGGCTTATCTAGTTTTATGACTAGATGAACTAGGGTTCATGTGCCTATTTATTCGAGTTCACTCTCGTTTTCGCCCAAATTTGCCTTGTTTTGTTCCTAAGTTGGACTTTGACTCATTTTGCGTATTTTGTGTAGTTTTTAGGTTATTTTCGATAGAATTACGCTTGTGGTTGCGTTTGTTGTTTCAGGTTAAATAAATGAAGCTCTGAGAATCAAGGAAGTCAAGAAGCAATGGGAAAAAGCACTTTTAGAGGTCTCGCCCCGCGAACAGGATTCTCGCCTCGCGAATAATGAAGACTTGGAAGTCAGAGACCATCACGGCCTAGCCGTGATGTGTATCACGGCCATGACCCAAAATCCACACAAGTCAGAGACCATCACGGCCTAGCCGTGATTCACATCACGGGCCGTGAAAAGAAGGCTCGTGTCGCGAGACGTCCTTCACGTCGCGAGGGTTTGAATCCCACAGCAGCGCCAGAAACAGAAGCAGTCACGGCCTGGCCGTGATTCACATCACGGGCCGTGACAAGAATACTCGCGTCGCGACATCGCGTCGCGAGGTTTAAATTCAGTGCGCCGAGAAAGAAGCCGTCACGGCCTGGCCGTGATAGCCATCACGGCCGTGACGCGTGGCCTCCTTATAAATAAAGCGGTCGAAGCGAGAAAAAGAGGACTTTTGCATCGAGAATTTGGAGAGATCTTTGTAACCCTTATTCGGAGCTGCGTCTCCCCTTCTCTTGTCTTTTCTTATTCTTAGGCTTAGGATGAATTCCGATTGTACGTGCGTCGTTATTTACGGACATGAGGAGCTAATCCCCTTGTCTAAGGGATCGATGAAGCCACCCATGGCGGCATAGTGTTGATGATGTATATCTTTCTCCTTTAATTCAATTATTGTTTTCCAATTCTGCTTTCATTGTGTTGATCATATGTTTTGCGTGATTCACTAATTAAACGTGTTTGAGGCGAGAGGCGGTCGCGTTTTAGAACTTGAATTGGGAACATCGATCGAGTGTTGCACGAGAGTGAATAGGAGATCAATGCAACTCTTAGGGAACAAGAATTAGTAGAATTCGAGATTAGGGTTAAGAGACCTAGTAAGTAATTAACTCAAATCATCGAATATGTCCTATTGAGCACGGCAGTGGATATAGGAGAATTTAGGGGTCCCGTTGACAATTAAATTGAACCTAGGGAGGAGATCATTATCACTTGGGTACTTTGCATGATTGGGTAGGTGGATTCGAAACCTTAGATGCTTTTAATTTCAGATTTCATCACCATATCTTTAATTGATTCGATTTGTTAATTTGAATTGTGATCCTAGTTTCTCTCCAACCACTTTCTCTACTTAACCAACTTATCGGATTTCTCGCGAAATTAGTCGAATTGGTAACCCAATCCTTGTGTTCGACCTCGGTAGACTCTTACCGTGTTTTATTACTTGCGACGACCCGGTACACTTTAGGAGTCAACAACAAGTTTTGGCGCCGTTCTTTAGGGATTAGCACAACCAGTTTTCCTAGTTTTAGGGAAGTTTGATTATTTGGTTAAGTTATTTTTGTTCTTATTTTTATTTTTATTTTTATTATTTTCTTTTTATTTTCTACTATCTCTCTCTACTTCTTTGATTCCACTTGGTCTTGCCCTGTTTTTGTATGCGAGGTACCCTTCTACAAGAGGACTTGCTATTTGATTCCGAGATCACCGGGGACCGAGAGGCAATTAAGGAAAGAAGCCGAGGAACGGAAAAGAATTGAAGGAATTAAAATAGAGGCATGGCTGAAGAAAACCCTCCTCCTCCTCCTCCTCGTTACAAGCCTCTCTTGATACGATCTACCAAGCTTGGGAGATTGTGACTCTTCTATTGTGAGGGGCAACCTGAACACTGAGACTCCCTTGAGTTGAAGCATGTGTCACATTCAGATCCAGGAGAATCGGTTTGATGGGAGTGGCAAGCAGGACCCTCATAGACACATCACTCGCTTCCTTGAAGCTTGTGACTTGCGAGAAGACCAGGGAGTCTCTCGGGATGAGTTTCGCTTGCGGCTTTTCCCTCTTTCTCTTAGGGATGTCGCTCGCGATTGGGTTGGCTGATTTGGATAGGAACAGCATCGAGAACTTGGGAGCGAGATGGCACGAAGTTCCCTAACCAAATATTTCCCTCCTCGAGAAGGCGGCACAAGCAAGAATAGCCGTCACATCATTCAGGCAAAGCGGAGGATGAAACTTACAATGAAGCATGGGAGAGGTACAATGGGTTATTGAGAAGATGCCCTTCAGCGTTCTTGACCCGGTTTCCAAAGTTCAGCACTTCTTTAATGGGTTGAGGGACGCTATCAGATGAATGTGATCCGCGGCGGGCGGTTCTTTCTCTTATTTATCAGCGGAGGATGGATGGACATTGTTAGAGAAGATGTCATATAATGATTACAACCGTGGTAGGGAGACCTCGAGTGGAATCGGTTAAGGACAATGGAAGCCATTTTAGAGCAAACCCGACTTTTGAAGATGCGAGAATGAGGCTTTGTGCGGGAACAAGAGGGTTAATGCGATACACGAGGGAATGCCTCGGGTTGTGCAAATTGTAATGGAGATCATGACACTCAGATTTGCCCGCTAAATTTCTCTCGGGAACATGTGGACTCAAGTCACAACTTCTATGATGACACTGTGCCCCAGAACAACTATCAGAGGAACAATCAGAATCAGAATAGGGGCTACATGAGAAGAGACCATCCGGGATTTGCTTGGAGTGATGTTAATGGTGGTCTCGCCGGTCAACAACATCCTCAACAGAATTGGCAACAACCTCTCAACGGTGCTGAGGCCGAACATTGGAATTACGGCGCAATACTCAGTGAGCTCCTCAGGGGCCTAATCGATTTGCAAATATCGGATGGTGGAAGACAACGCGTGGGAGTTGGCCTTTGAGAAGATGACCGCGACAGTTGAGAAGTTGTCAACCTATACATACACAGCTTTAGAGAAAGTGAATGCGTCGGTTGACAAGTTGGCAACTCATACGAGTCGGCAATTCACAATCTAGAGACGCGGAGTTGCTCGGCTCGCAAGGCAACTTAATGAGCGTCTCCCGGTACTCTCCCAGGTGACACGAGAACAACCCCAAGGGACAATGCAATGTCATATCTACTAGAAGCGGAAGGGTGTTAGGACCTAGCGGGGGTACCACTAGTTCTCGGGATGACAAGGGCCCGAGAACAACCTCATGTTGAGGAAGAGCAAAGCTGAAAAAGAAAAGTTGACAAATGACAAGGAGCAGGAGCAAGGGGAAGGCTGAAGCTTGTAGATGAAGAGTTAGAAAGAAGAAATGGGTTGAACCCCAAGACCTCCCTCCTTACATGAAGGTGCAGTATCACGAGCGATTGAAGAAGCCTCGGTGAGGATAAGCGAGTTCAACAGATTCCTTGATGTCTTCGCAAACTCCAAATTAACATTCCATTTGCGGAAGCCTTAGAACAAATGCCATCATATGCTCGGTTTATGAAGGAACTTCTCACTAAGAAGCGGAGGATTGTGGATGAAGAAAGCGGTTGCTTTGGCCGAGGAGTGTAGTGCCATTCTTCAATGGAAAGCGCCTCCCAAGTTGAAGGATCCGGTTCCTTTCGATACCATGCACCATTGGGGGAATGACCTTCGGAAAGGCATTATGTGATCTAGGGGCAAGCATCAACTTGATGCCCCTCTCGATGATGAAGAGGCTAGGGATCAAAGAAGTAAAGGATACGCGAATGTCACTCCAATGGCCGATCGTTCTATCAAATATCCCTATGGAGTAGTCGAAGACTTGCTCGTGAAAGTTGACAAGTTCATATTCCCAGTGGACTTTGTGGTGCTCGATATGGATGAAGACGCTGAGATCCCTCTCATATTGGGTAGGCCCTTCTTGGCCACCAGGGGGTGCCTTGATAGATGTGCGGCAAGGAAACTCACTTTAAGGGTGCATGATGATGAGGTGGTCTTCAATGTCTTTGAAGCGATTAAGCACCGGAAGAGAAGTCAGTTTGTGTATCGAGTGGATGTGGTGGACCCAACTGAAAAGGTAAAGACAACTCGAGAAGACCATGATCCTTCACTTGCAACTTGATATCGGTAGAATCTCATGAGAAAGGCAGTGAGAAAAAAGGCCCTTCGGGGATGAAGTCTACCTTGAGTGGCTACGAGACATGGAACCCATACCGAGTCTCCCAAGGGAAGAATGTGCAAGGAAAGAACTTCAGCTGACAAAGGAATGAAAAAGAACGATTA
The DNA here is from genome assembly GCA_030762895.1 of Sophora flavescens. Taxonomy (NCBI): domain Eukaryota; kingdom Viridiplantae; phylum Streptophyta; class Magnoliopsida; order Fabales; family Fabaceae; genus Sophora; species Sophora flavescens. The sequence continues at coordinate 4,489 of JAUPTC010001103.1, forward strand.
AGGCACCAAGGGTGAAGCATTAGCTGGCCAAGTGGTGGTCGATCTGAGACAATGAATTGATCTCAAAAAGGACCACCACGGAGTGGAGAGTTACGTCTTGATTATAGAAGGGTCCCGAACTTAAATGAGCTGTCCAGGAAACCGCATGCGAGCATATAAAAGGGCACAAACCTACGAGAGAACGGGCCAAGGAATGGCATGGCAAGCGAGGATCTTCCTCCGGATTAACCCTTAGGGGCGACTTGAGTCAGGCTCGGGACGTTAAACAAGCGCTACTTGGGAGGCAACCCAAGCTAGGTACCCTCTCCTTTCCTCACTCTTGTTTTTTTGTTTTTGTTTTTGTGTTTGTTTTGTTTTTGTTTGTCACTCTTGAATAATTTGAGAAGATCAACAGTTGTTGTATGAATGTTGTGTCGGCAAGCTTGTTGGATTTTAATTGAATTGAGCATAGATTGATCGCATGAATTATATTGACCATTGATGATTTCCCCCTAGGTTCTAATAACAGAAAAGTTGATCCCCACTTAAAAATTGAAAATTGAACTGTGAGATTTATTGTGATTGTTTGATTTATGATAAGTTTGGGGTGAGGGGGTGCACACACTAGGAATCGTATCTCGGTCAAACAATTTGCAAAATGTCCAGGTGAGGATTTGAGCCTCCAACTCTGTTTTTGAATGTGTGAATCACTGTTAAGTTGCACTTCCCGAATTTGCTTGAATCTCTTTATGGTTTGCATGTTTATGTGTTGCATCAAATGATCTAGGCAATTTTCTTTGAATAACTACTTGGCCTGAAAAGAACCATCCCTAATGCATGTTCCCTAGTTAGCCAAATTGAGCCCAATCGACCTATTGTTTCTTGATGACCCTACATTACGAGCCAAAATCTGAAAAACCATGTTAACCCAATCTTAGGATTAGGAGAGCATGGAAATGAGCAAGAGAAAGGTTGTGAGAAACTAAGTTTGGGGTGGCTACAAGGTGATGTGACTTATTGGGGTGAGAAAAAGAAAATAAAGGTTGACCCAAGGCAAAAAGAAAAGAAAAGAAAAGAAGAAAACAAAAATTGCCAAAAGAAAAGGGGCAAAACAAAAATAATATCAAGGAAAAGGTTGTAGTCACCCGAGCCCAAATGAAAAATGGAAAAAAAGGAATTTGAGTGGAAAATGTGTTTAATGCTCATGCTCTCTTAGTTCCTAGGGACTTAAGCCTAAATATCCTTGAATATCCTACCTTGAGCCAGGCCCCATTACAACCTTTAAAAGACCTTCTGATGTTGCATACATGTTTACGTGGGGACCATTTTTGAGATGAAAATCAAATTCATGGGAAGTGCTCTTGATAGGTGAAATTGAGTGAAAAAGTTGAAAGCCTAGACGAATTTGAGCGAATGAGTGAAATCTTACATACCCTTGTGAGGAAGGCAGTTGTTTGAAATTGGTGATCTTCCTTTTGTGTGTGACCCTGATCCTCAACTTAGACTAATGATTGCATGAATGATGAAGTTCTCAATGGTTTAAAGTAAATGAATGTGGGGATTACATTGATGTAGGGGGGAGATCATTGGAGAAAAACTGTTTTGTAAAGTTGCATTAAATTTGTGCGAAATCGATTGATTCCTTTAGGCTTGCCAAGTCTTGAGTCGTTTTTGAGTTTTAAGCTTGCTTGGGGACAAGCAAGGTTTAAGTTTGGGGTATTTTGATAAGCCTCTGCCTTATCTAGTTTTATGACTAGATGAACTAGGGTTCATGTGCCTATTTATTCGAGTTCACTCTCGTTTTCGCCCAAATTTGCCTTGTTTTGTTCCTAAGTTGGACTTTGACTCATTTTGCGTATTTTGTGTAGTTTTTAGGTTATTTTGGATAGAATTACGCTTGTGGTTGCTTTTGTTGTTTCAGGTTAAATAAATGAAGCTCTGAGAATCAAGGAAGTCAAGAAGCAATGGGAAAAAGCACTTTTAGAGGTCTCGCCCCGCGAACAGGATTCTCGCCTCGCGAATAATGAAGACTTGGAAGTCAGAGACCATCACGGCCTAGCCGTGATGTGTATCACGGCCATGACCCAAAATCCACACAAGTCAGAGACCATCACGGCCTAGCCGTGATTCACATCACGGGCCGTGAAAAAGAAGGCTCGTGTCGCGAGGCGTCCCCGGCGTCGCGAGGTTTGAATCCCGCAGCGCGCGAGAAGCGAAGCGATCCACGACCTGGCCTTGATTCACATCACGGGCCGTGACAAGAATACTCGCGTCGCGAGACATCGCTTCAGCGTCGCGAGGTTTAAATTCAGAAGTGCGCCAGAAGCGAAGCCGTCACGGCCTGGCCGTGATGGCCATCACGGCCGTGACGCGTGGCCTCCTTATAAATAGAAGCGGTCGGAAGCGAGAAAAAGAGGACTTTTGCATCAGAATTTGGAGAGATCTTTGTAACCCTTATTCTGGAGCTGCGTCTCCCCTTCTCTTCTCTTTTCTTATTCTTAGGCTTAGGATGAATTCCGATTGTACGTGCGTCGTTGTTACGGACATGAGGAGCTAATCCCCTTGTCTAAGGGATACATGAATCCACACATGACGGCATAGTGTTGATGATGTATATCTTTCTCCTTTAATTCAATTATTGTTTTCCAATTCTGCTTTCATTGTGTTGATCATATGTTTTGCGTGATTCACTAATTAAACGTGTTTGAGGCCGAGAGGCGATTCGCGTTTTAGAACTTGAATTGGGAACATCGATCGAGTGTTGCACGAGTGAATAGGAGATCAATGCAACTCTTAGGGAACAAGAATTAATAGAATTCGAGATTAGGGTTAAGAGACCTAGTAAGTAATTAACTCAAATCATCGAATATGTCCTATTGAGCACGGCCGGTGGATATAGGAGAATTTAGGGGTCCCGTTGACAATTAAATTGAACCTAGGGTGGAGATCATTATCACTTGGGTACTTTGCATGATTGGGTAGGTGGATTCGAAACCTTAGATGCTTTTAATTTCAGATTTCATCACCATATCTTTAATTGATTCGATTTGTTAATTTGAATTGTGATCCTAGTTTCTCTCCAACCACTTTCTCTACTTAACCAACTTATCGGATTTCTCGCGAAATTAGTCGAATTGGTAACCCAATCCTTGTGTTCGACCTCGGTAGACTCTTACCGTGTTTTATTTCTTATGACGACCCGGTACACTTGCCGGAGTCAACAACAAGTTTTTGGCGCCGTTGCCGGGGATTGGCACAACCAGTTTTCCTAGTTTTAGGGAAGTTTGATTATTTGGTTAAGTTATTTTTGTTCTTATTTTTATTTTTATTTTTATTATTTTCTTTTTATTTTCTACTATCTCTCTCTACTTCTTTGATTCCACTTGGTCTTGCCCTGTTTTTGTATGCGAGGTACCCTTCTACAAGAGGACTTGCTATTTGATTCCGAGATCACCAGGACCGAGAGGCAATTAAGGAAAGAAGCCGAGGAACGGGAAAAGAATTGAAGGAATTAAAATAGAGGGCATGGCTGAAGAAAACCCTCCTCCTCCTCCTCCTCGTTACAAGCCTCTCTTGAGTACGATCTACCAAGCTTGGGAGATTGTGACTCTTCTATTGTGAGGGGCAACCTGAACCACTGAGACTCCTTAGAGTTGAAGCATGTGTCACATTCCAGATCCGGGAGAATCGGGTTTGATGGGAGTGGCAAGCAGGACCCTCATAGACACATCACTCGCTTCCTTGAAGCTTGTGACTTGCGAGAAGACCAGGGAGTCTCTCGGGATGAGTTTCGCTTGCGGCTTTTCCCTCTTTCTCTTAGGGATGTCGCTCGCGATTGGGTTAGGTGATTTGGATAGGAACGACATCGAACTTGGGAGCAGATGGCACGAAGTTCCTAACCAAATATTTCCCTCCCTCGGAAAGGCGGCACAAGCAAGAATAGCCGTCACATCATTCAGGCAAGCGGAGGATGAAACTTACAATGAAGCATGGGAGAGGTACAATGGGTTATTGAGAAGATGCCCTTCAGCGTTCTTCGACCCGGTTTCCAAAGTTCAGCACTTCTTTAATGGGTTGAGGGGACGCTATCGGATGAAGCTGTGATGCCGCGCGCGGGCGGTTCTTTCTCTTATTTATCGGCGGAGGATGGATGGACATTGTTAGAGAAGATGTCATATAATGATTACAACCGTGGTAGGGAGACCTCGAGTGGAATCGGTTCTGGGACAATGGAAGCCATTTTAGAGCAAACCCGACTTTTGAAGATGCGAGAATGAGGCTTTGTCTGGGAACAAGAGGGTTAATGCGATACACGAGGGAATGCCTCCGAGTTGTGCAAATTGTAATGGAGATCATGACACTCAGATTTGCCCGCTAAATTTCTCTCAGGAACATGTGGACTCAAGTCACAACTTCTATGACACTGTGCCCCAGAACAACTATCAGAGGAACAATCAGAATCAGAATAGGGGCTACATGAGAAGAGACCATCCGGGATTTGCTTGGAGTGATGTTAATGGTGGTCTCGCCGGTCAACAACATCCTCAACAGAATTGGCAACAACCTCAACGAGTGCGAGACCGAACATTGGAATTCAGCAGCGCAATACTCAGCAGGCTCCTCCGGGGCCTAATCAGTTGCAAATATCAGATGGTGGAAGACAACCGTGGGAGTTGGCCTTTGAGAACCTTGGGGTAACGGAAGCTCGGCACGTCGCGGTAAGTAAGAGTATAAAGGATTTGATCGCGCGTAGACTAACACGTGCGATCATACCAGCACTAATGCACGTGATCCCATCGAACCCCATGATTAAGCGTGCTTGGCGAGAGTAGTACTAGGATGGGTGACCTACTGGGAAGTCCTAGTGTTTCACCTCTTTTTCCCATCAACTTTATCGAGCGACCCAGAGCATGACTCCGGAAAGCCGGGGTCGCCAAAACTCTGAAGGCTGGAGACCGTAAACGGCCTGAAACGAGTGCCCTCGCCAGTCGGCGGTGCGGGGCCCTCCAGACTGCGGAAACGCCAAACCCCAGTATAAAGACCCACAGGAAGATGCAGGAAAAGTTTGAAACAGTGTCAAATGAATTTTAAAAAATATGGGACCACGACTGTCAGAAAACCGCACCCGTCCTGGTAATTATGATGCGGAGAAAATACTTCGAAAATAGGAAAAGTGGCCGAGACGGCGCTGTTTGGCCAGAATCGGGTGGTGCCCATGGGTCCAACGGACCAATGGGCCTCGTTCCTTGGATTTTTTCCTGCCACCCTTCCAAAATTCAGGTCATTCGGAGCACGTGAAAACAAATCTGGTAATTACCGGCATGTCCCTGATGTCTCGGAAGCCCCATCCGGAAGCGGAGCCTGACCGGAACCCGAGGGGTAACGGAAGCTCGGCACGTCGCGGTAAGTAAGCATATAAAGGATTTGATCGCGCGTAGACTAACAGGTGCGATCATACCAGCACTATTGCACCGGATCCCATCAGAACTCCGCAGTTAAGCGTGCTTGGGCGAGAGTAGTACTAGGATGGGTGACCTCCTGGGAATTCCTCGTGTTGCACCTCTTTTTCCCAACCACTTTACCGGCCGACCCAGAGCATGGCTCCGGAAAGCCGGGGTCGCCGAAACACCGAAGGCGGGAGACCGTAAACGGCCTCAAACGAGTGCCCCCGCCGGTCGGCGGTGCGGGGCCCTCCGGACCGCGGAAACGCCAAACCCCAGCATAAAGACCCACCGGAAAAGTTGGAAACAGTGTCAAATGAATTTTAAAAAATATGGGACCACGACTGTCAGAAAGCCGCACCCGTCCTGGTAATTATGATGCGGAGAAAATACTTCGAAAATAGGAAAAGTGGCCGAGACGGCGCCGTTTGGCCAGAATCGGGTGGTGCCCATGGGTCCAACGGACCAATGGGCCTCGATCCTTGGATTTTTTCCTGCCACCCTGCCAAAATTCAGGACATTCGGAGCACGTGAAAATAAATCTGGTAATTACCGGTATGTCCCTGATGTCTCGGAAGCCCCATCCGGAAGCGGAGCCTGACCGGAACCCTTGGGGTAACGGAAGCTCGGCACGTCGCGGTAAGTAAGAGTATAAAGGATTTGATCGCGCGTAGACTAACAGGTGCGATCATACCAGCACTAATGCACCGGATCCCATCAGAACTCCGCAGTTAAGCGTGCTTGGGCGAGAGTAGTACTAGGACGGGTGACTCCTGGGAATTCCTCGTGTTGCACCTCTTTTTCCCAACAACTTTATCGGCCGACCCAGAGCATGGCTCCGAAAAGCCGGGGTCGCCGAAACACCGAAGGCGGGAGACCGTATACGGCCTCAAACGAGTGCACCCGCCGGTCGGCGGTGCGGGGCCCTCCGGACCACGGAAACGCCAAACCCCAGCATAAAGACCTACCGGAGGATGCCGGAAATGTTGGAATCAGTGTCAAATGAATTTTAAAAAAATATGGGACCACGACTGTCAGAAAGCCGCACCCGTCCTGGTAATTATGATGCGGAGAAAATACTTCGAAAATAGGAAAAGTGGCCGAGACGGCGCCGTTTGGCTAGAATCGGGTGGTGCCCATGGGTCCAACGGACCAATGGGCCTCGATCCTTGGATTTTTTCCTGCCACCCTGCCAAAATTCAAGACATTCGGAGCACGTGAAAATAAATCTGGTAATTACCGGTATGTCCCTGATGTCTCGGAAGCCCCATCCGGAAGCGGAGCCTGACCCGAACCCGAGGCGTAACGGAATCTCGGCACGTCGCGGTAAGTAAGAGTATAAAGGATTTGATCGCGCGTAGACTAACAGGTGCGATCATACCAGCACTAATGCACCGGATCCCATCAGAACCCCGCAGTTAAGCGTGTTTGGGCGAGAGTAGTACTAGGATGGGTGACTGATGTCGTGCGAATGCACGCGCGTGCGATTCCGGCAAGTGTACCGGATTGCCGTCAAGTAATAAAAGATATCGAACCCACAGAGACTGTGTTCTCGAATCGCAATCGGTTTTCGAATCGATTAGATCTGGACTTTGTAAAAAGGATTTTTATGTTTTGAGTGAAAAGGATTTTGAATTCGAAATTAAAAGATAGATGAGCAGAAAACAAATGTTTTTGGGGTTTTCGATTTAAACGGATTCCTAGGGATTTGGGTTACCTTTGAGGATGTTTATGTTGCTAATCTGATTTACCTTTGTTGATTACCGAAATTGCCTTGAAGGCGAGTTTATCCTCTGATAGCTTAAGCTCCCTCTCGGGTTACAAAAGCCGTGCCCAATTGACCCGACCCCTACTCTCGTGGTAGTCGATCCCAGATTGGACCCTTTGCGTTAACGTGACAACTCGTTGCTCCTCGAGGGACGGCTTCTAACTCTCGTGATTTCAGTCCCAAGTCTGACTTCTATAGGTCCGACACCCAAGTTCACCGCTAGGTTCCTCCTTGAAATGTCTCAGTCATGCAAATAACCTAAGTTCACCGCTAGGTTCCTCCTTGGATCATTCACATCTCACAAACCAGTGGCTGCCGGGCTTTACGAGTGAAACACCCTAGAAATCCTAAGTTCACCGCTAGGTTCCTCCTTAGAAACGTCTACGTCACGCAAATAAACGGTTGCCGAAATTTATGAGTGATTAACACACTAGAACTCAGATCTAAAACAATAACGAAATCAACAACGATTTTACATCAAATCAACATCATTTACAAACCTCGGGCAGAGCCCTAGTCCCTAGAAACAAACTACTACTCCAGTCTTGCCATGGAGATGACAAGCTGGGTTGACAACATAATAGAAAAATCAGAAAAGAGAAGAGAGGAGAAGAAGAGAAGAGATCTATAATCTATGCCTAGAGTAGTAGCCCCAAAGGTCTGATGTTTTCTGCCTCTGCCTGGTCCCTTATTTATAGAATTGGGCAGTTAGAGTCCTAATCCAACTCAAATTAGATCCAATTCGGTTTCTTCAGGTCCAAGTAATGCGCGTCACGGCCGTGATGGCCATCACGGCCAGGCCGTGACGGTCTCTGCTTTTGGTTGCTCTGCGAAATTCCAGCCTCTCGCGAGGCGAGAATGTGCTCGCGTCGCGAGTCCTCTGTTATGGCCCGTGATGAATTTCACGGCTGGGCCGTGATGTGCTCTGACTTGTGGTGGTTTTGGGTCACGGCCGTGATGTCTATCACGGCCAGGCCGTGACAGACTCTGACTTCAGCCTTCGTTCTTTTTCAGTTATGCTCGATCATGGCCGTGATGGGCATCACGGCTAGGCCGTGATGGGCTCTGTTTGGCTCATTTTCTTCAGTTTTAAAGCTCCATCTTCATCCAAACTTCATCATGGTTGATCTTGAGCAATTTACCCTTGATATCTGCAAAACAACACACGAAAACCGCCTTACCCGTTCCAAAGGAAAATTAACCTAAAATCTAATAAAAACATGCCTAAACTACATGAAAATGCATGCAAAATGATAGACAAAGATGATGTGGAATCACACTCATCAAATCACCCCAAGCTTAAAACTTTGCTTGTCCTCAAGCAATTACTCAGGCCATAAGATAAATCAATCAAAGCATGGATAGTGAACTAAGAACCCTAGAAGCTAATCCAAGTGATAGGCATTTTTAATAAGCACTCAAGAGATAATCAAGTTTAAGTCCAATTAGAAGCTTAGGTTCTTCAAGTTCATGTTCTCACTGATTTGGGCACTCATCTCACCTCACTCAAGTGTTTTAGGGTTTATTGACAATTCACTCCATTTCCTCAAGGAAAGTATTTTACCATAGGCTTGACTATTAACCACATCTCTACTTTATTTATGAAAACACTTAAGAATCAAGAGGTCTTTTCCTTTGGTTGTAATGTGGCCATGGGATTTATTGTAAGGTGGGAAAATCAAGGAAAAGGGAATTTCAAGAAGGCTAGACAGATTATCAAACATTACAAAGTATGACACCTTCTAAAATACCTTTTGGGGGCTTTGATTTACTTTTTCCACCTTTCTTTTTTCTATATTTTTTTTTCTTTTTCATTTCTCACTTTCTTTCGTCATCCCCTTCTCCATTTTTTTTTGTGTTTATTTATTTTTATTTGTTTGGAGAAGGGGAGATTTATAGCTCAAGAGAAATTAGTTTCTAACTTTTTCTTCCCATACTTTTTCCAACTACCAATTACCCTTTTTGTAATACTTTAAAAGGTGCCATACCCAGCATTATTTATCAAAGTAATTCAAGGTACCAAGAAAAGTATTTTATCTTTAGGCTCAAAATTGGGCAACTAAGGGGTAGCATTTATCATTCAAAGCTCGGGAGGCCGGAAAAATACCTAGTGCCTCAATCATTTCCAAAAATGTTTTCAGAAATTTTTAAGTTTTGAAATGGTTTCAAGTCAAGTTCTAGAAAATACAGTCCAAGAGGAATTACAACACTCTATCACAAGAAATGGGGTAGATTTAGTGAATACCCCTTTTGGCTCAAAATCTTACATTTAGTAGTTCAAAAATCAGTGAGGTACACAAGTCTAAGGAACCACATGCTAATTATCAACTATCAAATGACTATCTCAAGAATTTTTATTTTTAGCCATATCTCAAGAATAATAAAAAATTGGGTTCAAAATTCACTATCTCAATTCATTTGGCTCTAAGTTCTTACAATCGGATGCATGTTCTAAGTGAGGGGCAATCTAGAGAATGTGATCATACCAATCCATGCCTATGTGAATGCAATATGAATGCAACAATGCAAATGCAGAAATAAATACCCCTACCCCAAGCTTGATTACTTACATTGTCTCCAATGTAAATAATCAAGTCGGAGAGAAGAGAAAAATTGGAACAACTTACCGAGTCGGTAGCGGGTGTTGGCTTCACATTCCAGTCAAAACTTGGGTGGAAATAGTATCACGGCCGTGAGGCTCATCACGGCTAGGCCGTGATCAATTCTGTCCTCAGGAGTTGCCCTGTCACGGCCGTGATCTACATCACGGCTAGGCCGTGATGCTCTCTGGCTTTGGCATCCTACTCATCACGCCCGTGATGGTTGTCACGGCTAGGCCGTGATCCTTTCTGTGCTCTTGTTTAGTTCATCACGGCCGTGACCACTGTCACGGCCAGGGCGTGATGGCCTCTGACTTTATCTCTTTTTTTTTATGCTCTTCTTCTCTTTCTCAACCTGAAAACACTAGACAAACCTATTAATGATATTTTTGCCTCTTGATCTTCTCAAATTATTCAAGAGGTTAAATCAAAAACAAAACGAAAAAGGGAAAGAAAACTTGGGTTGCCTCCCAAGAAGCGCTTATTTATGGTCTTAAGCTTGACCATACTTCCTTAAATCAACCGGGGTCGGCTGGGCGTAGAAGTGCAGGCACACTTCTCTTCCAAGGAACTCCTTCAAAAAGCCGTTTCTGCTCATACGGCCAATAACGCTTCCGCTTTGCTCTTTTCTCTCGGAGCTTCCTAGCCTTCCTTCCTCCCGGCGGAAGTTTTGTTTCTGCATGGACAGCAACTCCAACTTCACCACTGGGTGCATCTTCAACCATGCATATCTTTGGGGTTGCTTCCATGCTAAGTTCTTTCTCTACCGCTGGAGACGTTACATCAATTCTGCACACATGGCTCTCAAAGGGAGAGGGTTGTTATAAGAGTTAGTCAACTGAAAATTTACCCTACCTTCCTCTACATTTAGAGAGAGTTTGCCATTCCTTACGTCTATTACTGCTCCAGCGGTTGCCAAGAATGGCCTTCCTAAAATGATGGGGAATTTAGAATTCCCTTTCATGTCCAATACCAGGAAGTCGGTAGGGATGAAGAATTTCCCTACCTTTACAGGAACATTCTCTAGTATGCCTAGAGGAGTCCTAGTTGAGCCATCCGCAATTTGTAAGGGGAATTTGAATGGTCTCAACTCTTTGCTTCCCAACCTTTCCATGATAGTGAGGGACATCAAGCTCGTGCTAGCCCCTAAGTCACATAAGGCTGGGTCTACTTGCACTTGTTCGATCGAGCAAGCGATAGAGAAACTACCTGGGTCTTTTAGTTTAGGAGGCATATTAGATTTTTCCATGATAATTGGCTCCTCAGTTAAGCTCTTGATTTCTTCTTCCACTTGCTTTCTCTTGACCAACCTTTGTGGGAAAGGTATCGGGGGTTGGTACGGTGGTGGAGGGACGTACTTTGGTTCTGGCTCTTCTTTTTCGCTCGTGTCCTCCTCCGGTTCCACCTCCATTTCAGCTACCCCCACCCCAAGCTTATCATCCCTCAAGTGTATGACATTGCAATGCTCATTGGGATTTGCTTCGGGTTGCCCCGGGAATGTATCCTTAGGTCTCGAGTACGTGTCGGCTTGTTGGGCAATGCGGGTTTCTAGCATCTTGCTATGAGTGGCTAAGTGGTCTACCTTAGATGCTAGCTCCTTTATTGCCTCATTCTGCTGAGCTTGAGTGGCAACAAAGTTTTCCATGAGAGACTCGAGCTTAGATTTTTGAACCTGAGGATACCCCGGTGCGGCTCTCTTATTACCTTGACCCTCTTGGAACTCATGGTTGAGCGTGTTGCTGTAGTTGCCGTAGGAGAGGTAAGGGTTGTTCCTTCTTTGGTTGTAGGGATTTGGGGGAGCATAGTTGGGCAGCTTCGGGTTCGTATCGTAGTAGTTGTTACAAGAGTTCACTTGTTCACCCGAAGCGCCGGATCCATGTGGGCATCCCATCATGTCATGTCCCTGCATTCCACAAATCTCACAAACAAGGTTAGTAGCACCTAATGCACTCACATTAGCTCTTTCCAGCCGATCAAAACGTTTATTAAGTGAGTCTATCTTTGACATAATAAGATCTGTGCTATTTACCTCAAACTTACCCCCCGAAATCTTGTTCGGGTTATTACCTCTTTCGGATCCCCATTGGTGGTAGTTGGTGGCGACATTCTCGATGATGTTGAATGCCTCAGTGAGAGGCCTATTCATAAACGCTCCACCGGCTGCAGAATCTAGTGACACCTTAGAAGAGTAATCCAATCCGTTATAGAAGGTGTGCACTATTAACCACCTCTCGAGTCCGTGATGTGGGCACGACTCCAGCAGTCCCTTGTAACGATCCCAAGCTTCCGATAATGATTCTCCGTCTTTCTGGAAGAAGCCGGTGATCTGGGTTCTTATGTAGGCCGTCTTGGATGGAGGGAAGAATTTCTCCAAGAACGCCTGCTCCAGTTGGTCCCAAGTAGTCAAGGTGTTAGCGGGAATTTGCTTAAGCCAGGCCTTCGCCTTTCCAGTGAGAGATGAGGGGAACAATCTCAAACGCACAACATCGACCGAGGCTCCATGAATCCGGATTGCATCGGTGAACTCTAAAAATGTCTCTATGTGATCGGTCGGGTCCTCCGAAGGCAATCCTCCGAATTGATGTTGCCTAATCATGTTGATTAGCATGGGCGGTATGGTATAGTTTTCTGCCTCAATCTCTGGCCTTGCAATCCCAGTTCGCAAGCCTCTCGCATTTGGGGCTGCGTAGTCCTTCAAAGGCTTTGTATCCGGTTGATTTGCCATGAGTGGAACGGGACTCAACCTTTCTCCCTCTCTTTGTAGTCTTCTACGTCTGTGGAAGGTCCTCTCGATCTCCGGATCAATCTCACTAAGGCTCCCAAGACTTAGAGATCTTTGCATATAACACACAGAGAGATGGATACAATAGAAGGAAAAGATTTTTTTTGATTTTTTTGATTTTTTTTATTTCAGAAATAAAAATCAAATAATAAAAAAAAAAGGTCCAGAAAAATCAATTCAAAATTTGAATTGAGATTCGAAAAGGCACAGTCCCCGGCAACGGCGCCAAAAACTTGATGTCGTGCGAATGCACGCGCGTGCGATTCCGGCAAGTGTACCGGATTGCCGTCAAGTAATAAAAGATATCGAACCCACAGAGACTGTGTTCTCGAATCGCAATCGGTTTTCGAATCGATTAGATCTGGACTTTGTAAAAAGGATTTTTATGTTTTGAGTGAAAAGGATTTTGAATTCGAAATTAAAAGATAGATGAGCAGAAAACAAATGTTTTTGGGGTTTTCGATTTAAACGGATTCCTAGGGATTTGGGTTACCTTTGAGGATGTTTATGTTGCTAATCTGATTTACCTTTGTTGATTACCGAAATTGCCTTGAAGGCGAGTTTATCCTCTGATAGCTTAAGCTCCCTCTCGGGTTACAAAAGCCGTGCCCAATTGACCCGACCCCTACTCTCGTGGTAGTCGATCCCAGATTGGACCCTTTGCGTTCCGTGACAACTCGTTGCTCCTCGAGGGACGGCTTCTAACTCTCGTGATTTCAGTCCCAAGTCTGACTTCTATAGGTCCGACACCCAAGTTCACCGCTAGGTTCCTCCTTGAAATGTCTCAGTCATGCAAATAACCTAAGTTCACCGCTAGGTTCCTCCTTGGATCATTCACATCTCACAAACCAGTGGCTGCCGGGCTTTACGAGTGAAACACCCTAGAAATCCTAAGTTCACCGCTAGGTTCCTCCTTAGAACGTCTACGTCACGCAAATAAACGGTTGCCGAAATTTATGAGTGATTAACACACTAGAACTCAGATCTAAAACAATAACGAAATCAACAACGATTTTACATCAAATCAACATCATTTACAAACCTCGGGCAGAGCCCTAGTCCCTAGAAACAAACTACTACTCCAGTCTTGCCATGGAGATGACAAGCTGGGTTGACAACATAATAGAAAAATCAGAAAAGAGAAGAGAGGAGAAGAAGAGAAGAGATCTATAATCTATGCCTAGAGTAGTAGCCCCAAAGGTCTGATGTTTTCTGCCTCTGCCTGGTCCCTTATTTATAGAATTGGGCAGTTAGAGTCCTAATCCAACTCAAATTAGATCCAATTCGGTTTCTTCAGGTCCAAGTAATGCGCGTCACGGCCGTGATGGCCATCACGGCCAGGCCGTGACGGTCTCTGCTTCTGGTTGCTCTGCGAAATTCCAGCCTCTCGCGAGGCGAGAATGTGCTCGCGTCGCGAGCCCTCTGTTATGGCCCGTGATGAATTTCACGGCTGGGCCGTGATGTGCTCTGACTTGTGGTGGTTTTGGGTCACGGCCGTGATGTCTATCACGGCCAGGCCGTGACAGACTCTGACTTCAGCCTTCGTTCTTTTTCAGTTATGCTCGATCATGGCTGTGATGGGCATCACGGCTAGGCCGTGATGGGCTCTGTTTGGCTCATTTTCTTCAGTTTTAAAGCTCCATCTTCATCCAAACTTCATCATGGTTGATCTTGAGCAATTTACCCTTGATATCTGCAAAACAACACACGAAAACCGCCTTACCCGTTCCAAAGGAAAATTAACCTAAAATCTAATAAAAACATGCCTAAACTACATGAAAATGCATGCAAAATGATAGACAAAGATGATGTGGAATCACACTCATCAGTGACCTCCTGGGAATTCCTCGTGTTGCACCTCTTTTTCCCAACCACTTTACCGGCCGACCCAGAGCATGGCTCCGGAAAGCCGGGGTCGCCGAAACACCGAAGGCGGGAGACCGTAAACGGCCTAAAACGAGTGCCCCCGCCGGTTGGCGGTGCGGGGCCCTCCGGACCACGGAAACGCTAAACCCCAGCATAAAGACCCACCGCAGGATGCCGGAAATGTTGGAAACAGTGTCAAATGAATTTTAAAAAATATGGGACCACGACTGTCAGAAAGCCGCACCCGTCCTGGTAATTATGATGCGGAGAAAATACTTCGAAAATAGGAAAATGGCCGAGACGGCGTCGTTTGGACAGAATCGGGTGGTGCCCATGGGTCCAACGGACCAATGGGCCTCGATCCTTGGATTTTTTCCTGCCACCCTGCCAAAATTCAGGACATTCGGAGCACGTGAAAATAAATATGGTAATTACCGGCATGTCCCTGATGTCTCGGAAGCCCCATCCGGAAGCGGAGCCTGACCGGAACCCGAGGCGTAACGGAAGCTCGGCACGTCGCGATAAGTAAGCGTATAAAGGATTTGATCGCGCGAAGACTAACATGTGCGATCATACAAGCACTAATGCACCGTATCCCATCAGAACTCCGTAGTTAAGCGTGCTTGGGCGAGAGTAGTACTAGGATGGGTGACCTCCTGGGAATTCCTCGTGTTGCACCTCTTTTTCCCAACAACTTTACCGGCCGACCCAGAGCATGGCTCCGGAAAGCCGGGGTCGCCGAAACACCGAAGGCGGGAGACCGTAAACGGCCTCAAACGAGTGCCCCCGCCGGTCGGCGGTGCGGGGCCCTCCGGACCGCGGAAACGCCAAACCCCAGCATAAAGACCCACCGGAAGATGCCGGAAATGTTGGAAACAGTGTCAAATGAATTTTAAAAAATATGGGACCACGACTGTCAGAAAGCCGCACCCGTCCTGGTAATTATGATGCGGAGAAAATACTTCGAAAATAGGAAAATGGCCGAGACGACGTCGTTTGGACAGAATCGGGTGGTGCCCATGGGTCCAACGGACCAATGGACCTCGATCCTTGGATTTTTTCCTGCCACCCTGCCAAAATTCAGGACATTCGGAGCACGTGAAAATAAATATGGTAATTACCGGCATGTCCCTGATGTCTCGGAAGCCCCATCCGGAGCGAAGTCTGACCGGAACCCTTCGGGTAATGGATGCTCGGCACGTCGCGGTAAGTAAGAGTATAAAGGATTTGATCGCGCGTAGACTAACAGGTGCGATCATACCAGCACTAATGCACCGGATCCCATCAGAACCCCGCAGTTAAGCGTGCTTGGGCGAGAGTAGTGCTAGGACGGGTGACTCCTGGGAATTCCTCGTGTTGCACCTCTTTTTCCCAACAACTTTACCGGCCGACCCAGAGCATGGCTCCGGAAAGCCGGGGTCGCCGAAACACCGAAGGCGGGAGACCGTATACGGCCTCAAACGAGTGCCCCCGCCGGTCGGCGGTGCGGGGCCCTCCGGACCGCGGAAACGCCAAACCCCAGCATAAAGACCCACCGGAAGATGCCGGAAATGTTGGAAACAGTGTCAAATGAATTTTAAAAAATATGGGACCACGACTGTCAGAAAGCCGCACCCGTCCTGGTAATTATGATGCGGAGAAAATACTTCGAAAATAGGAAAAGTGGCCGAGACGGCGTCGTTTGGCCAGAATCGGGTGGTGCCCATGGGTCCAACGGACCAATGGGCCTCGATCCTTGGATTTTTTCCTGCCACCCTGCCAAAATTCAGGACATTCGGAGCACGTGAAAATAAATCTGGTAATTACCGGCATGTCCCTGATGTCTCGGAAGCCCCATACGGAAGCGGAGCCTGACCGGAACCCGAGGGGTAACGGAAGCTCGGCACGTCGCGGTAAGTAAGCATATAAAGGATTTGATCGCGCGTAGACTAACAGGTGCGATCATACCAGCACTATTGCACCGGATCCCATCAGAACTCCGCAGTTAAGCGTGCTTGGGCGAGAGTAGTACTAGGATGGGTGACCTCCTGGGAATTCCTCGTGTTGCACCTCTTTTTCCCAACCACTTTACCGGCCGACCCAGAGCATGGCTCCGGAAAGCCGGGGTCGCCGAAACACCGAAGGCGGGAGACCGTAAACGGCCTCAAACGAGTGCCCCCGCCGGTCGGCGGTGCGGGGCCCTCCAGACCACGAAAACGCCAAACCCCAGCATAAAGACCCACCGCAGGATGCCGGAAATGTTGGAAACAGTGTCAAATGAAATTTATAAAATATGGGACCACGACTATCAGAAAGCCTCACCCGTCCTGGTAATTATGATGCGGAGAAAATACTTCGAAAATAGGAAAAGTGGCCGAGACGGCGTCGTTTGGCCAGAATCGGGTGGTGCCCATGGGTCCAACGGACCAATGGGCCTCGATCCTTGGATTTTTTCCTGCCACCCTGCCAAAATTCAGGACATTCGGAGCACGTGAAAATAAATATGGTAATTACCGGCATGTCCCTGATGTCTCGGAAGCCCCATCCGGAAGCGGAGCCTGACCGGAACCCGAGGCGTAACGGAAGCTCGGCACGTCACGATAAGTAAGCGTATAAAGGATTTGATCGCGCGTAGACTAATAGGTGCGATCATACCAGCACTAATGCAGCGTATCCCATCAGAACTCCGTAGTTAAGCGTGCTTGGGCGAGAGTAGTACTAGGATGGGTGACCTCCTGGGAATTCCACGTGTTGCACCTCTTTTTCCAAACAACTTTACCGGCCGACCCAGAGCATGGCTCCGGAAAGCCGGGGTCGCCGAAACACCGAAGGCGGGAGACCGTAAACGGCCTCAAACGAGTGCCCCCGCCGGTCGGCGGTGCGGGGCCCTCCGGACCACGGAAACGCCAAACCCCAGCATAAAGACCCACCGGAGGATGCCGGAAATGTTGGAAACAATGTCAAATGAATTTTAAAAAATATGGGACCACGACTGTCAGAAAGCCGCACCCGTCCTGGTAATTATGATGCGGAGAAAATACTTCGAAAATAGGAAAAGTGGCCGAGACGGCGCCGTTTGGCCAGAATCGGGTGGTGCCCATGGGTCCAACGGACCAATGGGCCTCGATCCTTGGATTTTTTCCAGTCACCCTGATGTCTCGGAAGCCCCATACGGAAGCGGAGCCTGACCGGAACCCGAGGGGTAACGGAAGCTCGGCACGTCGCGGTAAGTAAGCGTATAAAGGATTTGATCGCGCGTAGACTAACAGGTGTGATCATACCAGCACTATTGCACCGGATCCCATCACAACTCCGCAGTTAAGCGTGCTTGGGCGAGGGTAGTTGATGACAACCAAGATGGGGTTGCCTTGTTATGATCTATTTGATTGAAATCTTGTTAGGTGTTGTGCAATTTTCAAATTAAAACTCAAAGTGAGATGATTCCAAATTGTAACCAAAACAAGAATTGAAGAATAAAAGAAGAAAATGGAAAGAGTAGAAGATGGGTGAAGGCGCCACAAACAAATAAGGATTTGTTTGATAAGCCAAATGAAATCCGCCACAAGAATGTTGGAATTCTTGATAAGGATAGAAACCTTGGTTCAACCAAGAACTTAGGAGAACAATGCTCACTAACAATGGAAAATTCCAAATCACATCAAAAGTTCCATTTCCAAGGTGTTTCATGCTTTACAAATAGTGTAGGCTGCCCAACTTTTGGCATCCAAGAAAAAAAACGAAAATAGCATTTGATTAGCCTATTCATGACACTAATTACCCACATTTATTGATTAGCCTATTCATGACACTAATTACCCACATTAAGAGAACCTTTTGAATGGCCACAAAAGTGTTATGGCAGCCACCAAGACAAAAAAAAACATGTGCATAAAAGACTCATAATTGTGGGGGGGGGGGGGTTACACTTTCTTATCACATTAAAATGTAACTCCCACAATTTACAACTTTATTCAAAATAGAAAAACAATTCCCCTAAATTCGTGTAGAACATGCATGTGGTCCTACTTGCATGATTCTCCACTTATTCAATTGAATTTGAACATAAAATTGGGCCTAGACTCACATATGTGCCCCACTTGTTTCTTCTTCATACACCCCCTTTTCATTTGGGCCTTCCTCTTGGATGATCACATTAATCCATTTGGGCTCTTCATCATTTGACTCGGGCCTTGCTTCCATTAGGAGTCCAATCATTTGACTTAGGGCTTGTTGGGCCCTCTTAGCTCTTGCTCTTGTCGTTGGGCCTCCTAGGCCTTGAATGGCCTCTTGGTCCAAATTGGGCTTCATTGGTATTGGGCTCGCATCATCCCCTCCTTCTTCAAGTGAATTCGTCCTCGAATTAGAGTCGTCATCACCTACATCAAAAAGAGACAAATCAGCCACATTAAAAGTTGCACTAATACCCCCATGTTCACTAGGAAGGTCCAACTTGTAAGCATTGTCATTGATCTTGGCTACAACTTGAAATGGCCCATCTCCCCTTGGTTGAAGTTTTGATTTCCTTTGGGAAGGAAACCTTTCTTTCCTCATATGCACCCATACCCAATCTCCGGGTTCAAAAACGACTTTCTTCCTTCCCTTGTTGGCTTGTCTTGCATAGCTCTCGGTCTTTTTTTCAATTTGGGCCTTAACTTGCTCATGGAGCTTCTTCACATATTCTGCCTTGGACCTACCATCTTTATGCTTCAAAATGGAAGAATTAGGCAGTGGCAATAAATCAAGAGGAGTTAGAGGATTAAAACCATAAACAACCTCAAAAGGAGAAAATTGAGTGGTGCTATGAATAGCCCTATTGTATGCAAACTCCACATGAGGCAAACACTCCTCCCAATACTTAATATTCTTTTTAATCACAGCCCTTAAAAGGGAAGAAAGAGTCCTATTCACAACTTCAGTTTGTCCATCCGTTTGAGGATGGCAAGTAGTGGAGAAAAGAAGCTTTGTTCCAAGCTTTCCCCACAAAGTCCTCCAAAAGTGGCTTAGGAACTTGGTGTCCCTATCACTAACAATGCTTCTTGGGAGACCATGAAGTCTCACCACTTCTTTAATGAACAAATCCGCCACATGACAAGCATCATCAATCTTTTTGCATGGTATAAAATGTGCCATTTTTGAAAATCTATCTACCACAACAAAGATTGAATCTTTTCCACTTTTTGTCCTAGGCAACCCAACAACAAAGTCCATTGATAAATCAATCCAAGGAAAATCAGGAATAGGCAAAGGAGTGTAAAGTCCATGAGGCATAACTTTGGATTTTGACTTTTTGCACACAATGCATTTTTCACAAAATTTTTGCACATCATATTTCATATGAGGCCAATAAAAATGTTCATGCAACATGTCCAAAGTCTTTTGAACCCCAAAATGCCCCATTAGTCCCCCTTCATGTGCCTCTTTCACAAGTAAGTCCCTAATGGAGCTTTTAGGCACACACAACCTCTTTTCTTTGAATAAAAAACCTTGGTGCCTAAAAAATCCATTTTGGGCTGAATGCACACAATTTGCAAAGATTTGAGAAAAGTCATCATCATGCTCATACAATTCCTTAACACATTCAAGTCCAAACAACTTTGTTTCAAGAGTGGAAAGTAAAGCATGTCTCCTTGAAAGTGCATCCGCCACAACATTGGCCTTACCCTTTTTATGTTTTACAACATAAGGAAATTGTTCAAGAAATTCAACCCATTTAGCATGTCTCTTATTCAATTTTCCTTGACCCTTCAAATATTTCAAAGATTCATGGTCACTATGAATTACAAATTCCTTAGGCAAAAGATAGTGTTGCCAAGTTTGCAAAGCTCTCACTAAGGCATACAACTCCTTATCATAGGTGGGATAATTAAGTGCAGCTCCACTTAACTTCTCACTAAAATAAGCAATTGGATGCCCCTCTTGCATCAAAACAGCCCCAACACCAACATTAGAAGCATCACATTCAATTTCAAAAGATTTTGCAAAATTAGGCAAAGCAAGAATTGGTGCATGGGTGAGCTTTTTCTTAAGTTCCTTAAAAGCTTGTTCTTGTTTTCCCCCCATTTAAACCCAACATTCTTTTTGACAATTTCATTAAGAGGTGCAGCCAATGTGCTAAAATCTTTAACAAACCTCCTATAGAAACTAGCCAAACCATGAAAGCTCCTCACATCACTCACATTTTTGGGGTTGGCCAATCTTGAATGGCCTTAATCTTTTCTTGATCCACATGGACCCCTTTAGCATTAATCACAAAACCAAGGAAAATCACATGATCCACACAAAAGTACATTTTTCCAAGTTTGCATACAACCTTTCTTTTCTTAGTACAAGCAAAACAGCCCTTAAATGTTCATGGTGCTCATCTAAGTTTTTGCTATATATTAAGATATCATCAAAATATACCACCACAAATTTTCCCAAAAATTCTCTTAAGACATGGTTCATAAGCCTCATAAAAGTGCTTGGTGCATTTGTTAAACCAAAAGGCATTACCAACCATTCATACAAACCAAATTTGGTTTTGAAAGCGGTTTTCCATTCATCCCCTTCCCTTATCCTAATTTGATGGTACCCACTTTTCAAATCAATTTTAGAAAAAATGCAAGCACCAAACAATTCATCAAGTAAATCATCAAGTCTAGGGATAGGATGTCTATACTTAATGGTGATGTTGTTCACGGCCCTACAATCCGTGCACATCCTCCAAGTGCCATCCTTTTTGGGCACCAAAATGACGGGTACCGCACATGGACTTAAGCTTTCTTGCACCCATCCTCTTTGCAACAAGTCCTCCACTTGTTTTTGGATTTCTTTGGTCTCTTGAGGATTGCTCCTATAGGCTGGCCTATTGGGCAATGATGCACCCGGAATGAGGTCAATATGGTGCTCAATTCCCGTCAAAGGTGGAAGGCCATGTGGCACTTCCTTAGGGAAGATATCCTCAAATTCCTGCAAAAGATTTTTCACACCACTAGACAAAGAATGATCATTAGAAATGTTAGTATTTAAACAAAATTCCCTACACAAAAGCATGTATAGGGGCTGCCTTGAAACCAATGCACTTTTCACCTCACTTTTTGTGGCAAGACAACTCTCTTTTCTCTCTTTTTCATCTTGGTTTTTCTCTCTTTTTTGTCATGATTTTTTTTTGATTTTTCATCACTTTTTTCTCTTGTTCACTCTCTTTTTCTTTTCTCTCTTGCTCTCTTTTTCTCTCATTTTCTTTTGATCCTCACTAACTTGTTTTGGAGATAAAGGAGAGAGTACAACCTTTCGCTCCTTGTCCATGAAAGTGAACTTGTTTGAAAATCCATCATGAATGGTCTTCTTGTCATATTGCCAAGGCCTTCCCAACAACATATGGCTTGCCTCCATAGGCACTACATCACAAAGAACATTATCCTCATACTTCCCAATGGAGAATGGAACCTCCACTTGTTTGTTCACCACCATCTCCCCAACCTCACTCAACCATTGAAGTTTATATGGTGTTGGATGGGTTTTAGTGCTAAGGTTTAATTTAGACACCAACCTAGAACTTACTACATTTGCACAACTACCTCCATCAATTATTAGAGAACAAACTTTACCTTGAATTAGGCATCTAGAGTGGAAAATGTTCTCCCTTTGGCTAGCTTCATGTTCCTTCACTTGACTTCCCAAAAGCCTCCTCACCATAAGTAAGTCACCATCCGGCATGAACACTTCTTCTTCACTTTCCTCTCCACTTGAAGCTTCGGATTGAGACATCACTTCACCATTCATGGACACCATAGTTCTCTTGGTTGGACATTGAGAGGCTATGTGGCCATGACCAAGACACTTGAAACACTTGACATCTCGGCTCCTTGTGGTTGGCTCCATGGGCTTCTTGCCTTGAGAGGTGCTCACGGCCTCCTTGCTTGGTGCACCCTCCTTCTTTTGCTTGTCCTTCCAATTTGAAGATGGGAATTTGGAAGATGATGACGAGGAATATTTGGATTTCCTCCTCTTTAATTGTTGCTCCACCTTAATTGATTGTTGCACCAAATCTTCAAGCTCTACATAGTTTTGCAACTCCACCACATCTTGAATTTGTTGGTTCAAGGCATGCAAGAACCTTGCCATAGTTGCTTCACGGTCTTCTTCAAAATTTGACCTTAGTAAGGCCAACTCCATCTCCTTGAAGTACTCATCCACACTTTTAGAACCTTGGGTGAGTCTTTGTAATTTATTGTGAATGTCCCTTTGGTAGTGCTTTGGGACAAATCTCCTCCTCATTACAATTTTCATGTCTTCCCAAGTTTCAATTGGCTCCTCTCCAATTCTCCTCCTCTCCTTTTGGAATTGATCCCACCATACTAGTGCATACTCCTTGAACTCCAAGGCTGCCACCTTCACTTTCTTTCTTTCATTGTAAGTGTTACAATCAAAGACTCGCTCCATTTTAAGCTCCCACTCCAAATAAGCTTCGGGGTCATTCTTTCCAAAAAAGGAATGAACTTTGATTTTAACCCCTTCAATCCTCTCATCACGCCTTCCTCCCCTATGGCCTCCTCTTCTAGGTCTTCCTCCTCTTGGCCTCCCTCTTTCTTCACTATCATAGCCACTTGAGTCATCCCGTTGAAGGTTGGCTAGTTGTCTATCATAGTTGGCTTGCATTTGCTCCATTTGTCTTTGGAGTGCTTGAACTTGATTGGCCATTCTAGCATGTAGAGTGGCTGTCCTTGGTGACAATGGTGGACTATCACCCATTTGAGTAGTAGAAAATGTAATTTGTCCTCACAACACTCCCTCTCTTTTCTCACAAAAGTGTATTTTTTTTTGTTTACTCTTTTTGACTTTTTCCACACAAGATGTAATTTATCTCTCAAGCCTTTTTCCACTCTATGTTCTCCTTGGGTTCTTAGAGGAATCAAGTCAAAAACACAAAAATTTCCAAAACTCAAGTAACAAAAATCACAAAACTTATCAAACTAAAGGAAACAAAGAAAGAAAGGCTAGAAAGGAAAAGATTTGGAAATGAAAAAAGGAAGAAGGGAAAAAATTGTAAGAACACTAATTGATCAATTGGAAACTTCTTTTCTCTTCTCTTTTCTCAACACTTCAAGAACACTTTTTTTTTTTGCCCAGATTTTAATTTTTTTTTTTTTACTTTCAACAAGAGAAGAACACTTGTGTATGATCAAACAATAGCCACGAAAAATTTTCCCTTCCAAAACTGAATCAAAGTAGTAATTTTTTTGTGGTTTTGGTTTTTGAAAGAAACGAAGAAAGATGGGGAAGAAGAAGAACAAAGAAGAACACAACACAATTTCAATCAAAGCCTAAGCTTTGATACCACTTGATGACAACCAAGATGGGGTTGCCTTGTTATGATCTATTTGATTGAAATCTTGTTAGGTGTTGTGCAATTTTCAAATTAAAACTCAAAGTGAGATGATTCCAAATTGTAACCAAAACAAGAATTGAAGAATAAAAGAAGAAAATGGAAAGAGTAGAAGATGGGTGAAGGCGCCACAAACAAATAAGGATTTGTTTGATAAGCCAAATGAAATCCGCCACAAGAATGTTGGAATTCTTGATAAGGATAGAAACCTTGGTTCAACCAAGAACTTAGGAGAACAATGCTCACTAACAATGGAAAATTCCAAATCACATCAAAAGTTCCATTTCCAAGGTGTTTCATGCTTTACAAATAGTGTAGGCTGCCCAACTTTTGGCATCCAAGAAAAAAAACGAAAATAGCATTTGATTAGCCTATTCATGACACTAATTACCCACATTTATTGATTAGCCTATTCATGACACTAATTACCCACATTAAGACAACCTTTTGAATGGCCACAAAAGTGTTATGGCAGCCACCAAGACAAAAAAAACATGTGCATAAAAGACTCATAATTGTGGGGGGGGTTACACTTTCTTATCACATTAAAATGTAACTCCCACAATTTACAACTTTATTCAAAATAGAAAAACAATTCCCCTAAATTCGTGTAGAACATGCATGTGGTCCTACTTGCATGATTCTCCACTTATTCAATTGAATTTGAACATAAAATTGGGCCTTGACTCACATATGTGCCCCACTTGTTTCTTCTTCATACACCCCCTTTTCATTTGGGCCTTCCTCTTGGATGATCACATTAATCCATTTGGGCTCTTCATCATTTGACTCGGGCCTTGCTTCCATTAGGAGTCCAATCATTTGACTTAGGGCTTGTTGGGCCCTCTTAGCTCTTGCTCTT
>JAUPTC010001104.1:0-29125 GCA_030762895.1 Sophora flavescens
CAACTCAATATTATAAGAAAACTATACAAAAGCTTTATACTGCAAATAATGAAAAGCTTCAAGTTAATTATAAGCTTGAAGAAGCCGGTATTTGCAATAATGGCATATGTTTTAAAAATACCTTTTTACTTGTAAAAAATATGTCCGAACAAATCATTTTAGGAACCCTTTTATAACTCAATTATATCCTTTTGGAGTTTCTGAAAATGGGTTAACAACTAAAAGAAATAATGAAGAAATACTTTTTGAATTTTTAACTCCTGTAAAATCAAAAGATTTAAACATTTTATCTCGAAAATAACTTTTCATGTCGATTCTAACAGGAAAGCAAAACCAGATCAATTTTCTGCAAAAAGAAATTGTATATCAAAAGATTGAAAAACAATTACAAGATCCTTTGATAAAGGAAAAGGTAATTGCTCTTCAAAAAGAATTTGAAACAGAAGTATGTTCAATAATTCCAAATGCTTTTTGGAATAGAAAAAATTCATACTGTATCTTTACCGTATGAAAAGGATTTTGATGAAAAGAACATACCAACCAAAGCTAGACCTATTCAGATGAATAGTGAAACTTTGGAGTTTTGTAAAAAAGATATACAAGATCTTTTGAATAAAAAATTGATAAGGCCGAGCAAATCCCCTTGGAGTTGCACAGCTTTTTATGTTAACAATAATTCTGAAATAGAGCGTGGTGAGCCTCGAATGGTCATTAATTACAAGCCTTTAAATAAAGCATTACAGTGGATCCGCTACCCTGTACCTAACAAAAAGGATTTGATAAAAAGACTGCACAATGCAGTTATCTTTTCAAAATTTGATTTAAAATCAGGTTATTATCAAATAGCCTTAAAAGAAGAGGATAAATATAAAACTGCTTTTACAGTACCTTTAGGTCATTACGAATGGAATGTAATGCCTCTTGGGTTAAAAAATGCACCATCAGAATTTCAAAATATCATGGATCAAATATTAAAGCCTCATTCTGAGTTTGCTTTAATATATATCGATGATATATTGATATTTTCAAATTCTTTGGATCAACATTTCAAACACTTGAATGTTTTCAAAGAAACCATAAAAAGAAATGGAATGGCTTTGTCTGCTAAAAAGACAAAACTTTGTCTAACATGTTTTTGGCCATGAAATATTTCAGGGCACAATTACTCCAATCAGTAGAAGCATAGCTTTCTTTGATAAATTTCCAAATGAATTAAAAGATAAAACACAACTTCAAAGATTTTTGGGTTGTTTAAATTATGTTTGAATTTATTCCTATGATAAAATGCAAACCTATAGTAGCTTAGAAAGCTAAGAATCCAAAACCTTGGTCAGAAAAGTTGCCTAAGTTAGGTAGAAATAAAAGAGGAGGTCAAGTCTTTCCGTGTCTTGGTATTCCTCATGATGCTCGTCTAATAGTTCACGATCATGAGAAAGGGTATGGTGGCATCACTATTAGATCCTCCCTAGTCATTAACAAAAGATATCCGTCTGATCTCTTCTCAAAAAATATAGTACTATTAAAAGAAATTTTATCTATAGTACTATGTATTACAAAATTCAAGATGATCTTTTAACAAAAATTATACGTATAGATTGAAAAAGATGTTTTGAAAAAGATGTTAAAAATCTTGTTTCAAAACATATTTTTCCATAAATGAACTTCAAATAGTTTTGATTCTGAAATAGAATATTTAAAAGGAGAAAATAATTTCATCCCGATTATCTAACCGAATCTTTAAGAATCTTCAAAATAGTGGGTCCGAGGAACATTCCTCTTCAAGATCAAAACCCTAACATTGGATTCTTTGCACCTAGTGCAAAAAAATAGCCCAAACTCCAAACAAGCCTTTACCCACTATAAACCCTCATCATCTATTGAAAGAGCATAAATTAAGGTTTACTTTTTGCATAAGACCAACCCAAGCTACAAACCCCGCCCAAACTACCCAAATACAACCTTTGGAAAGAGAACCTCTCCAACACAAACTCAAACCCAAATGTCAAAAATTTCTTTTGAAATGGGTGATCCAAATCTAAATGTTTCAGGCCCTGGAACATTTATTCAAAATATCATACTTTGAAGGATCGGTTGGATCCCATCTTTGATCCAGAAAAATCCAATTCTCCAAATTCATTACTTTGACACTAAGTCAAGAGAAATTGTTGAAAATTTACAATGAAAAAGATAAAACTAACTATTCCATCAAAATACTAAATGCCAAAGATTTAGGCGAAGTGATTACCAAAGTATTTAAAGATTACTTTGAACTTACAAATACAAGGAACAATTCTTAAATCTTAAAATGACAAGCATTCTTGGTATTTTCAAATATTAAGTAACACACCTATCCATCATGGTTTTTAGTGGTTCGTTAATAATGGGTTATCTGTTGAGATATTCCCAAATAACATATATTCAACATATTTAGAGTACAAAACTCTAACCCCCAAAGTTCCATATGAAAAATTGTTAAAATTCCTTCAGTTTCGAGCCACGGACTTCAAATTTTTCAAATCCGAAAAGCAGGTACTATTCTTCTTTTGACTTTTGGTACCAGCTTTCACTATTCAGCTTTTGTTTTTGTCTGCCACGAGAATGCTTTCGGCAAGCCACGACAAACAACTTTTCTTTTGATAAAGCAGAATGGCACATGGGCGGCCACATTTGTGTCTGATAGACTCTGCTTTAATTATTTTATTCTGAGTGAGGAATCAATCTTGTCTGCCATCTTTATTTTAATGGGAAGATGCGACAAAATCTTATCTTCAAAAATCAACGAATCCAACATCTGGGTCATTATTTTCCAGATATGGATTATATTCTTCGAGGTCTTCTGCTGCAAACTCTGGTTCTTCAATAGCTTCATCGTAACCAACCGTTGAAGCGACTTCTAATAATTTCTTCTTTAATTCTCGCTGGGGAAGCAAGCATCAAAGGTTAAAGTATATGGAGAGAAAGGACTGGGGGTTGAGAGACTCATGAAGAAGTAGTTCCAACTATATTTTTGCCCTTATCTCTAGCCGGAGAGTTTCGGGGAGTAGACACGGATCGAGGGAGTCTCCTCTTCGAAGTCCATGCTTCTTCCAAGTCTCAAATTTTGTCAGAACAAAATCCTCATTGAATTTTCTCCACCATGATACCATAATAGTAGAACAAATCCATCGAGGAAAAGGTTCTGGAAGATGTTGATGAGCATCAAAGGTAAACCTAAGAAGCCAGGATATACCAAACTCGAGCAATCGAATTTTAACAATTTTTCATGTGCTGGAATTTTGGGGGTTAGAGTTTTGTACTCTAAATATGTTGAATATATGTTATTTGGGAATATCTCAATAGATAACCCATTATTAACGAACCACTCTAAAAACCATGATGGATAGGTAGACTGGTTACTTAATATTTGAAAATACCAAGAATGCTTGTCATTTGGAAGATTTAAGAATTGTTCCCAAGCAGCTTGGTAATCAAAGTAATCAAAAACTGCAGGGTCGAATACCCTGGAGAATCTTTTAGGTTTTTGAGGGTGCTGACCCCAGTCAGACATGGTTAAAACCTTTAGTATTTTGCACTGGGAATAAGCAACCTTAGTTTTATCTTTTTCATTGTAATTTTCAACAATTTCTGCTGACTTAGTGTCCAGCAAAATGAACTGGTAGAATTGCAGATTTTTCTTGGATCCATAAGATGGAATCCAACCTGATCCTTCCAAAGTATGATATTTTGAATAAATGTTCCAGGGGCCTGAAACATTTACTGATGGATCACCCATTTCGGGTTCCAAAAGCAACAATTTTTGACATTTGGGTTTGAGTTTGTGTTGGAGAGGTTCTCTTTCCAAAGGTTGTATTTGGGTATTTTGGGCTGGTTTTTGTGTTTGGGTTGGTTTACCCAAAGGAGTAAACCTATTTGCTATTTCAATAGATGATGAGGGTTTTTTAGTGGGCTGTTGGGCTTGTATTGGAGTTTGGGCTATTTTTGTTGCACTAGGTGCAAAAGAGTCCAATGTTAGGGGTTTTGATGTTGAAGAGGAATGTCCACCTCGGGACCCACTCATTTTGAAGATTCCTGCAAAAATTCCCTGGTTAGATAATCAGGGATGAAATTATTTTCTCCTTTTAAATATTCTATTTCAAAATCAAAACAGCTAAGAAGACTTTGCCATCTGGCAAAAATATGTTTTGAAACAAGATTTTTAACATCTTTTTCTAAAACATCTTTTGCTGCTTTGCAATCTATACGTAATAAAAATTTTTTGTTAAAAAGATCATCTTGAAATTTTGTAATACATAGTACTATAGATAAAATTTCCTTTTTAATAGTACTATATTTTTCTTGAGAAGAGATCCAAAGACCAGAGTGATATCTGACTATTTGTTCAACTTTTGACTCTGGGAGGATCTGTAGCAGGATGCCACCATACCCTTTCTCTGATGCATCTGTCTGAACTATTAGACGAGCATCTGGATGAGGAATACCAAGACACGGTAAAGACTTGACCTCCTCTTTTATTTCAGCCACTAACTTAGACAACTCTTCGGACCAAGGTTTTGGATTCTTAGTCTTTCTAAGTCTACTATATAGGGCTTTGCATTTTATTCTAATATTTGGAATAAATTCGGAAACATAATTTAAACAACCCAAAAATCTTTGAAGTTGTGTTTTATCTTTTAATTCATTTGGAAATTTATCAGCAAAAGCTATGCTTTCTATCGATTGGAGTAATTGTGCCCTGAAATATTTCATGGCCCAAAACCTCATTTTTGTTAGACAAAGTTTTGTCTTTTTAGCAGACAAAGCCATTCCATTTCTTTTTATGGTTTCTTTGAAAACATTCAAGTGTTTGAAATGTTGATCCAAAGAATTTGAAAATATCAATATATCATCGATATATATTAAAGCAAACTCAGAATGAGGCTTTAATATTTGATCCATGATATTTTGAAATTCTGATGGTGCATTTTTTAACCCAAGAGGCATTACATTCCATTCGTAATGACCTAAAGGTACTGTAAAAGCAGTTTTATATTTATCCTCTTCTTTTAAGGCTATTTGATAATAACCTGATTTTAAATCAAATTTTGAAAAGATAACTGCATTGTGCAGTCTTTTTATCAAATCCTTTTTGTTAGGTACAGGGTAGCGGATCCACTGTAATGCTTTATTTAAAGGCTTGTAATTAATGACCATTCGAGGCTCACCACGCTCTATTTCAGAATTATTGTTAACATAAAAAGCTGTGCAACTCCAAGGGGATTTGCTCGGCCTTATCAATTTTTTATTCAAAAGATCTTGTATATCTTTTTTACAAAACTCCAAAGTTTCACTATTCATCTGAATAGGTCTAGCTTTGGTTGGTATGTTCTTTTCATCAAAATCCTTTTCATACGGTAAAGATACAGTATGAATTTTTCTATTCCAAAAAGCATTTGGAATTATTGAACATACTTCTGTTTCAAATTCTTTTTGAAGAGCAATTACCTTTTCCTTTATCAAAGGATCTTGTAATTGTTTTTCAATCTTTTGATATACAATTTCTTTTTGCAGAAAATTGATCTGGTTTTGCTTTCCTGTTAGAATCGACAGAAAGTTATTTTCAGATAAAATGTTTAAATCTTTTGATTTTACAGGAGTTAAAAATTCAAAAAGTATTTCTTCATTATTTCTTTTAGTTGTTAACCCATTTTCAGAAACTCCAAAAGGATATAATTGAGTTATAAAAGGGGTTCCTAAAATGATTTGTTCAGACATATTTTTTACAAGTAAAAAGGTATTTTTAAAACATATGCCATTATTGCAAATACTGGCTTCTTCAAGCTTATAATTAACTTGAAGCTTTTCATTATTTGCAGTATAAAGCTTTTGTATAGTTTTCTTATAATATTGAGTTGGGATTAAACCTTCTTGAATACAATTCAGATCAGTACCTGAATCTATCAAAGCAATAAATGATTTGTGAAAAGAGTTTTTAATTTTCAAATTAACTTTCACATGCCATTTTTGCTGTAAAGTTTTAAGTCTCATTAAAAACTTATTTTCACCCATCTCATTATTATCAGAAGGAAAATCATTTTGAAAACTTTGGGAAGAAGAAGAAGCAGAAAGATTTACCTGTTCCTTCCCCGGATTTTTTGAAAAATTTTGTTCTAAAATTTTAGTTTTTAGTTTTAAATCAGCAATTTCAGATTTTAAAACTTTAATTTCTTTATATAAAAAAGAAAGACTTAAAGGTTCTTGAAAAGAAGATGATGGCTGAGAAGAAGACAAAATCTCTTTTAAAGAATAACCTTTAAATTCTTGTTTTTCAATTTCTTGAGATTCTAATTCTTTATACTTTTCAAGCATAGCAAGTTTAATCTGTGGATCATCAACTTGATTAATTAAATCAAGTAAAACTCTTGCCTCTTTAGTAATAACGTTAATTGTGAATTTACAATTATCATAAAGAAGAATTATCACCTGATCCAATTCTTCATCCATTTTAATCTTTAACTTTGTTTCACAATCTCTGCCATGTGTCCTAGACCACATTTGTAACATGTGATATTTTTCTTGAATTTTGAAAAAGGTCTATAATTTTTAAAATTTATCCTTTTAGAAAAAACGTTTCTTTAAATCGTTTGAAAAAGATGAACTCTCCTTTAGAAGGAGAATTAGTATCATAAAGAAGAATTTTTAAAATAATCGATCTTTAATATCATCATCCATTTTTAACTCTTTAATCTTTTGTTTCACACGACAATCTCTTGCCATGTGTCCTACACGACCACATTTGTCACATGTGATATTTTTCTTGAAATCTTTTGAAAAAGGTTTCTTATAAGTTTTCTTTTGTGAATTTTTATAAGGTTTTATTTCTTTTTCCTGTTTAGAAAAACGTTTCTTTGTGTTAAATCGTTTTGAAAACTTTTGAGAAGTAACTCTCCTTTGTTTAGAAGGAGGAGTTAATTTTTCATAACCAAATTGTTCACAAAAATTACCCAATTCTTTGGAATTGGTTTTACTTTCAAATTTAGCTTGTCTATGCATTTTTATATCAGTACAAAATTGTAAACCTGTTTTATTAATAATTGAAATTAACCTTCCATAGGTTAATTCCTCTAAAGGAGTGCCAGGGTACTCCAATTTTAATTGAGCCCTAACTTTTATAGAAAAATTCTTTGGAAGACCAGATATAAATCTATCCTTCCAATAAGCTTCTCTACAGTCAGTTCTAGTATAAATTTTTGTTAAAAAATTATCTTTATACCATCTGAACTCTCCAAGAGTAGGACAGTATAAATTGTTTAGTATTTCAAGGGACCTATCAGCAAATGTATTAGTGTCGCCAATAAATGCCTGAGATATTCCGAAAATTAATGTTTCAACTTGTTGATCAACCTGTCTTTCAACCTGTTGACCATTTTCAATGCGAGTGTTCAGTTTTACAGAGGTAAAAACTAAATTTCGCCTCCTGTTCTTTTAAATTGTTGTCCCACCATCCTTTTAGGCTACCC
Source organism: Sophora flavescens (assembly GCA_030762895.1). Lineage (NCBI taxonomy): Eukaryota > Viridiplantae > Streptophyta > Magnoliopsida > Fabales > Fabaceae > Sophora > Sophora flavescens. The sequence continues at coordinate 7,497 of JAUPTC010001104.1, forward strand.
GTGAAGCCATTAATAAGGATTTTGAAAGATGCCAAGCAAAGTGTTTCCACGAGCTCTATAGGCAGTAGCTGCCATGGACATTTCTTCTAATTTTCGCAGAATTTGATGTTCAGTGAAACCATCAATATTCCACTCAACTATTCCTTCACCAGTATATTGCGAAGCATATTTTGATGAGAAATAATCTTCATATTGAATATCAGGCAGAGTAGGCCTGTGATAATAATTTCTCGATTTTGGAAAAGATTTTGAAGTATTTTTTATTTTATTTACAGCATCTATATCAGAATCTTGAAACTGTTTTTCAAGTTCTAAAACATCATCATTTTTATTTTTTAAAACATTTAATTTTGAAGAAGATAATTTTAAAGAAGCTAATTGTTTATTGATTTCATCCAATAGAGTTGTATTGGATTCATTTCCAATTTTAAGATCCTTGATTTCTGAATCAGAAAGTTTGTAAGGAGAAATCAAAGGTTTTTCTATTTTTGAAAATGATTTTGAGGAAGATTCGACTTGATTTGAATTATCAAATTCTTCAGTGGTACTAGCCACTTGATATAAAAGTTGATTTGTAAAATTCAACTGTTGTTGAATATTTTTAATATCATATCGTGTCGAATTTTGAGCAGAAAGGGTTTTGTCATCAAATTTCATTGATTTGAAAGGTGATGCAATAATTTCATTGTTATCTACATTTGGAAAAGTGATTTCTTCCAAAGGTGGAATAACAGAAATTACTTCTTTACCCTTTGCCGTTTTCCAAATCTTTTTCGCAGAGTTAAGAACTTTTAACTCCAAGTGAGGAAAACAGTGATTTTCAAACCATTCGAAGAAGGGAATAGTATCATCCTCTACCTCCTCCAAATAAGAATAAAATTTTTCCTTATATTCAGCTAAAATATGTTGAGGAAAAGACGAAAAAAACCATTTTCGTTTTTCTGCATATTTTGGTTTCATAAATTCAGATTGAACTTTGGTTCGATCTGCTATGAATTTTGTTAAAACAAAAATTTGATTCGTATTTTCAAAAGCTTGATTAATTTCAGATAGAGTCGGGGACTCTCTCTGTACTTCCTGTTGCACCGGTACCGTAGCAGGGGTTTCAACCCTATAATCCGGTTGAGGAATAGTAGGATGAGCATTCATACCTACTAATCTCAAAGAATGGAAAGAATCCATTGATCTTCGAGAATTGTTTGTATTAGTTCTAGAACCTTCAGGACAAGTCCTAAACGATCTAGTTGAATTACTCCTGTTTAAGGGAGCAAAGCTAATAGAAACATTTCCAGAAGCATGTTCAATGGGTACAGACATTACAGAGGATTCTGGCTCCTCCGGAGGCAGAACGCTTTGTAAATTCCATTCTAGATTTCTAGAGACTTCATTGTGGTTCAGTCTCCTAGGTGTAACAGCATTTGATTTACCTAAATTTACTTGCAAAAGCAAAGTATCTTCTTTGGAAGATATTCTTAATGCTTTTGGCGAAATATTAGTTTTCATGGCTTTATAATATATTTTATATATTACCGCCATTGGATAGGAATTTGGATTCCATATTCCTTCCTTTATTTTGATATCTAATTTTATATTATGCTTATTTTTTCCCAAGCTATCCAAAGATAAAGTATAATTTGGAAAATTATTAAAGAAAGTGGGACCATCATGAAGATTGGTCTCTATTATTGACAAGATTTGATCTTCAAATCTTGCTGGTCTCGTATCACGCAGACATACACACACAGGGGTGTCTATGCCAAGCCTATGCAGAGGTTTGATAGCAACTTGTATCAATCCTATATGCAAAAACTTATATTTTAATTTATGATCTTTCAACATTGAAAGATTCAAAAGGTTTAAAGACTCTTGAGTCTTGTCAACCTTTATCGTATATTCGGCAGTTTTGATAATAAAATCTGACTTGAACTTGTCAAGCAGTTTTGTTTGATATATTTCAGAAATACTTAAAGGAGGTATACTCCAATTATTCAATTTTTGCTCTATTTCAGGTAAAACTATTTGAAGTTCATTTATTAAAGAAGAATTTTGAAAAGAAGAACTATTTTCAAAATCTGAAGAACTTGTTTCACCAACTTCTTCAATTTTCTCTTTACCCTTTCGGGAAATCATCTTTAGTAGACTCGACATGATAGCCTAGCCTAGAAGCTCTAATACTTAAGACAGACACTCATAATTGACCTTACCAACACCGGGAACACCAGGCTTACCAACGGCTTTACTACCTACCTTAGGTTTTACGACCGGGAACACCCTTCAGGCTTACCAACGCTGCAAGAAAGGACAACTCAAAGAACTGTTTTAAGCACCAGAACCCTTAGGCTCTGATACCAGGATGGCCACTGCGGATCATTTCATCAAAATCCTTTTCATACGGTAAAGATACAGTATGAATTGCTACGGTTTCAACCCTATAATCCGGTTGAGGAATAGTAGGATGAGCATTCATACCTACTAATCTCAAAGAATGGAAAGAATCCATTGATCTTCGAGAATTGTTTGTATTAGTTCTAGAACCTTCAGGACAAGTCCTAAACGATCTAGTTGAATTACTCCTGTTTAAGGGAGCAAAGCTAATAGAAACATTTCCAGAAGCATGTTCAATGGGTACAGACATTACAGAGGATTCTGGCTCCTCCGGAGGCAGAACGCTTTGTAAATTCCATTCTAGATTTCTAGAGACTTCATTGTGGTTCAGTCTCCTAGGTGTAACAGCATTTGATTTACCTAAATTTACTTGCAAAAGCAAAGTATCTTCTTTGGAAGATATTCTTAATGCTTTTGGCGAAATATTAGTTTTCATGGCTTTATAATATATTTTATATATTACCGCCATTGGATAGGAATTTGGATTCCATATTCCTTCCTTTATTTTGATATCTAATTTTATATTATGCTTATTTTTTCCCAAGCTATCCAAAGATAAAGTATAATTTGGAAAATTATTAAAGAAAGTGGGACCATCATGAAGATTGGTCTCTATTATTGACAAGATTTGATCTTCAAATCTTGCTGGTCTCGTATCACGCAGACATACACACACAGGGGTGTCTATGCCAAGCCTATGCAGAGGTTTGATAGCAACTTGTATCAATCCTATATGCAATTTGGAATATAAAATTTTATATTTTATAATATAAAACTAAGGTTGCTTATTCCCAGTGCAAAATACTAAAGGTTTTAACCATGTCTGACTGGGGTCAGCACCCTCAAAAACCTAAAAGATTCTCCAGGGTATTCGACCCTGCAGTTTTTGATTACTTTGATTACCAAGCTGCTTAGGAACAATTCTTAAATCTTCCAAATGACAAGCATTCTTGGTATTTTCAAATATTAAGTAACCAGTCTACCTATCCATCATGGTTTTTAGAGTGGTTCGTTAATAATGGGTTATCTGTTGAGATATTCCCAAATAACATATATTCAACATATTTAGAGTACAAAACTCTAACCCCCAAAATTCCAGCACATGAAAAATTGTTAAAATTCAGTGCTCAGTTTGGTATATCCTGGCTTCTTAGGTTTACCTTTGATGCTCATCAACATCTTCCAGAACCTTTTCCTCGATGGATTTGTTCTACTATTATGGTATCATGGTGGAGAAAATTCAATGAGGATTTTGTTCTGACAAAATTTGAGACTTGGAAGAAGCATGGACTTCAGAAGAGGAGACTCCCTCAGTCTGTGTCTACTCCCCAGAACTCTCCAGCTAGAGATAAGGGCAAAAATATAGTTGGAACTACTTCTTGATGAGTCTCTCAACCCCCAGTCCTTTCTCTCCATATACTTTAACCTTTGATCTTGCTTCCCAGAGAATTAAAGAAGAAATTATTAGAAGTCGCTTCAACGGTTGGTTTCGATGAAGCTATTGAAGAACCGAGTTTGCAGCAGAAGACCTCGAAGAATATAATCCTCTGAAAACAATATAATCCATATCTGGAAAATAATGACCCAGATGTTGGATTCGTTGATTTTTGAAGATAAGATTTTGTCGCATCTTCCCATTAAAATAAAGATGGCAGACAAGATTGATTCCTCACTCAGAATAAAATAATTAAAGCAGAGTCTATCAGACACAAATGTGGCCGCCCATGTGCCATTCTGCTTTATCAAAAGAAAAGTTGTTTGTCGTGGCTTGCCGAAAGCATTCTCGTGGCAGACAAAAACAAAAGCTGAATAGTGAAAGCTGGTACCAAAAGTCAAAAGAAGAATAGTACCTGCTTTTCGGATTTGAAAAATTTGAAGTCCGTGGCTCGAAACTGAAGGTTCCTCCCTCTATATAAGGAACTCGAAGACTCAGTTGGAAGACACAGCTTACTTCACTCTGAACTTACTAATCTCTCTCTTTGTAATCTTGCAGTGTTTTCAAGTTTTATTAAGAGCCTCTTGTATTTGTAAGTTCTAGAAATATCTTTAAATACTTTGTAATCACTTCGCCTAAATCTTTGGCATATAGTGATCTGTGATATATTTTCAATATAAATATTTCTGTTGAAATAATCTCTTTACATATTTTCATACTCTGATATTTGAATTACTTTTGTTTTAATCAATATCTTCAATATGTCTCTAACATCTTTTGATGAAATGATCCGCAGTGGCCAAATGATTTTCCTTCTGATAATAATGAGATGGGTGAAAATAAGTTTTTAATGAGACTTAAAACTTTACAGCAAAAATGGCATGTGAAAGTTAATTTGAAAATTAAAAACTCTTTTCACAAATCATTTATTGCTTTGATAGATTCAGTCTTGATCCGAATTGTATTCAAGAAGGTTTAATCCCAACTCAATATTATAAGAAAACTATACAAAAGCTTTATACTGCAAATAATGAAAAGCTTCAAGTTAATTATAAGCTTGAAGAAGCCAGTATTTGCAATAATGGCATATGTTTTAAAAATACCTTTTTACTTGTAAAAAATATGTCTGAACAAATCATTTTAGGAACCCCTTTTATAACTCAATTATATCCTTTTGGAGTTTCTGAAAATGGGTTAACAACTAAAAGAAATAATGAAGAAATACTTTTTGAATTTTTAACTCCTGTAAAATCAAAAGATTTAAACATTTTATCTGAAAATAACTTTCTGTCGATTCTAACAGGAAAGCAAAACCAGATCAATTTTCTGCAAAAAGAAATTGTATATCAAAAGATTGAAAAACAATTACAAGATCCTTTGATAAAGGAAAAGGTAATTGCTCTTCAAAAAGAATTTGAAACAGAAGTATGTTCAATAATTCCAAATGCTTTTTGGAATAGAAAAATTCATACTGTATCTTTACCGTATGAAAAGGATTTTGATGAAAAGAACATACCAACCAGAGCTAGACCTATTCAGATGAATAGTGAAACTTTGGAGTGTTAACAATAATTCTGAAATAGAGCGTGGTGAGCCTCGAATGGTCATTAATTACAAGCCTTTAAATAAAGCATTACAGTGGATCCGCTACCCTGTACCTAACAAAAAGGATTTGATAAAAAGACTGCACAATGCAGTTATCTTTTCAAAATTTGATTTAAAATCAGGTTATTATCAAATAGCCTTAAAAGAAGAGGATAAATATAAAACTGCTTTTACAGTACCTTTAGGTCATTACGAATGGAATGTAATGCCTCTTGGGTTAAAAAATGCACCATCAGAATTTCAAAATATCATGGATCAAATATTAAAGCCTCATTCTGAGTTTGCTTTAATATATATCGATGATATATTGATATTTTCAAATTCTTTGGATCAACATTTCAAACACTTGAATGTTTTCAAAGAAACCATAAAAAGAAATGGAATGGCTTTGTCTGCTAAAAAGACAAAACTTTGTCTAACAAAAATGAGGTTTTTGGGCCATGAAATATTTCAGGGCACAATTACTCCAATCAGTAGAAGCATAGCTTTTGCTGATAAATTTCCAAATGAATTAAAAGATAAAACACAACTTCAAAGATTTTTGGGTTGTTTAAATTATGTTTCCGAATTTATTCCAAATATTAGAATAAAATGCAAAGCCCTATATAGTAGACTTAGAAAGACTAAGAATCCAAAACCTTGGTCCGAAGAGTTGTCTAAGTTAGTGGCTGAAATAAAAGAGGAGGTCAAGTCTTTACCGTGTCTTGGTATTCCTCATCCAGATGCTCGTCTAATAGTTCAGACAGATGCATCAGAGAAAGGGTATGGTGGCATCCTGCTACAGATCCTCCCAGAGTCAAAAGTTGAACAAATAGTCAGATATCACTCTGGTCTTTAGATCTCTTCTCAAGAAAAATATAGTACTATTAAAAAGGAAATTTTATCTATAGTACTATGTATTACAAAATTTCAAGATGATCTTTTTAACAAAAAATTTTTATTACGTATAGATTGCAAAGCAGCAAAAGATGTTTTAGAAAAAGATGTTAAAAATCTTGTTTCAAAACATATTTTTTCCAGATGGCAAAGTCTTCTTAGCTATTTTGATTTTGAAATAGAATATTTAAAAGGAGAAAATAATTTCATCCCTGATTATCTAACCAGGGAATTTTTGCAGGAATCTTCAAAATGAGTGGGTCCCGAGGTGGACATTCCTCTTCAACATCAAAACCCCTAACATTGGACTCTTTTGCACCTAGTGCAACAAAAATAGCCCAAACTCCAATACAAGCCCAACAGCCCACTAAAAAACCCTCATCATCTATTGAAATAGCAAATAGGTTTACTCCTTTGGGTAAACCAACCCAAACACAAAACCCAGCCCAAAATACCCAAATACAACCTTTGGAAAGAGAACCTCTCCAACACAAACTCAAACCCAAATGTCAAAAATTGTTGCTTTTGGAACCCGAAATGGGTGATCCATCAGTAAATGTTTCAGGCCCCTGGAACATTTATTCAAAATATCATACTTTGGAAGGATCAGGTTGGATTCCATCTTATGGATCCAAGAAAAATCTGCAATTCTACCAGTTCATTTTGCTGGACACTAAGTCAGCAGAAATTGTTGAAAATTACAATGAAAAAGATAAAACTAAGGTTGCTTATTCCCAGTGCAAAATACTAAAGGTTTTAACCATGTCTGACTGGGGTCAGCACCCTCAAAAACCTAAAAGATTCTCCAGGGTATTCGACCCTGCAGTTTTTGATTACTTTGATTACCAAGCTGCTTGGGAACAATTCTTAAATCTTCCAAATGACAAGCATTCTTGGTATTTTCAAATATTAAGTAACCAGTCTACCTATCCATCATGGTTTTTAGAGTGGTTCGTTAATAATGGGTTATCTGTTGAGATATTCCCAAATAACATATATTCAACATATTTAGAGTACAAAACTCTAACCCCCAAAATTCCAGCACATGAAAAATTGTTAAAATTCAGTGCTCAGTTTGGTATATCCTGGCTTCTTAGGTTTACCTTTGATGCTCATCAACATCTTCCAGAACCTTTTCCTCGATGGATTTGTTCTACTATTATGGTATCATGGTGGAGAAAATTCAATGAGGATTTTGTTCTGACAAAATTTGAGACTTGGAAGAAGCATGGACTTGGGAAGAGGAGACTCCCTCGGTCCGTGTCTACTCCCAGTAACTCTCCGGCTAGAGATAAGGGCAAAAATATAGTTGGAACTACTTCTTGATGAGTCTCTCAACCCCCCAGTCCTTTCTCTCCATATACTTTAACCTTTGATGCTGCTTCCCCAGCAGAATTAAAGAAGAAATTATTAGAAGCTGCTTCAACGGTTGGTTCTGATGAAGCTATTGAAGAACCAGAGTTTGCAGCAGAAGACCTCGAAGAATATAATCCATATCTGGAAAATAATGACCCAGATGTTGGATTCGTTGATTTTTGAAGATAAGATTTTGTCGCATCTTCCCATTAAAATAAAGAGGGCAGACAAGATTGATTCCTCACTCAGAATAAAATAATTAAAGCAGAGTCTATCAGACACAAATGTGGCCGCCCATGTGCCATTCTGCTTTATCAAAAGAAAAGTTGTTTGTCGTGGCTTGCCGAAAGCATTCTCGTGGCAGACAAAAACAAAAGCTGAATAGTGAAAGCTGGTACCAAAAGTCAAAAGAAGAATAGTACCTGCTTTTCGGATTTGAAAAATTTGAAGTCCGTGGCTCGAAACTGAAGGTTCCTCCCTCTATATAAGGAACTCGAAGACTCAGTTGGAAGACACAGCTTACTTCACTCTGAACTTACTAATCTCTCTCTTTGTAATCTTGCAGTGTTTTCAAGTTTTATTAAGAGCCTCTTGTATTTGTAAGTTCTAGAAATATCTTTAAATACTTTGTAATCACTTCGCCTAAATCTTTGGCATATAGTGATCTGTGATATATTTTCAATATAAATATTTCTGTTGAAATAATCTCTTTACATATTTTCATACTCTGATATTTGAATTACTTTTGTTTTAATCAATATCTTCAATATGTCTCTAACATCTTTTGATGAAATGATCCGCAGTGGCCAATGTGTGTGTGTGTGTCTATATATATATATATATATATATATATATATATATATATATATATATATATATTAAAATTTAATATTATATATCTATATATATAGAATATTAAATTTTAAACTATTAACTTAGATATACATTAAAATATAAGTATATAAAAACTAAAACATCAAGAACACGACAATTCTGTTTTTACTGTTTGTCAATTTATTATTGGTTGACAGTGTAAAAAAACTTTACACTATCAATCTATACAAATGAATTCAAAAAAAAGTATTAGCAAAAAAATATTATTAGGAAAAATTTAAAATTTAAGAAAAACATAAAAAAATTAATTATAAAGAAAATAGTTTAAAAGGAAAAAGAAAAAGTAAATTAGAAAAAAATAAACGAAAAATAATTAGAAAAACATTTTATGAAAAAAATTAAAAAAATTGGAAAAAATTAGGAAAAAATTAGAAAAAGTATATAAAAATATTAGGAAAAAAATATTCAAAAAAAATTAGAAAAATAAAATTAATAAGAAAACAAATATTTTAAAAAAATCAATTATAAAATAAATATTTAAAAAATGTAAATTTGAAAAAAACTAATACGGGAAAAAAAAAATTATAAAAATATTATAAAGAATATATTTTTAAAAAATGAATTTAATTAATCCAAAATAATCCAACGGTTGCAGACTCCTTCTACTATTATAAGAACAGAGAAGAAAAATTGTTAACTGATAAAATGATATACATATTGAATATTATAATATATAAATAAATATTAAAATATTGTAATTGGTTCGGTTCCAAAATAACCGAATTAATGACCATTTAATTTGGTTCAATTCAGAACCGTGCATTGAAAAGAAAAAAAAACCAATTTAATTGGTTGGTTCGGATTTTCAAATTCATCTAATTATTGTTTCGAGTCTTACAACCCTAAACTTTTTCGAAGAACAAGGTAGCTTTACTACCTTTCCTAGCTAAAAATATTTTTTTTAAAAAAAATTATTAGCTTTAAAAAGGTCAATAACAATATCTAAACCAATTACAATTGTTTTGGTTTGATTCTATTCGAACCGGAATATATATATATATATATATAAATAAAAAATATAAAATTATATATACATTAAAATATAAGTATATAAAAATTAAAATATCAAGAACATGACAACTCTACTTTTACTGTTTGTCAATTTATGATTGGTTGACAGTGTGAAAAAAACTTTACACTGTCAGTGTATACAAATAAATTCAAAAATAAAAGTATTAGCAAAAAAAATTTATTAGGAAAAAATTTAAAAGTTAAGGAAAACCTATAAAAAATAAAAATTTTAAAAAATAATAATAAAAAATTATACGTAAAAAAAAATTTAAGTTTTTAAAAAAAAGTAAAAAAAAATTTAAGTTTTTAAAAAAAAGTAAAAAAAAATTTAAGTTTTTTTTTAAAAATTTAATTTTGTTTTTTTAAAATTATTTTTTCTTAAAAAAGGCAAAAAATCCTAGTGCCAACATGTATATCTATAATAAAATTGTATATCCAACTTTTATACTAGCATAAATTCTCTACACAGGATCTTTGCCATATTGTTTTTTTTTTGTTCTAAATCCAATGTATTCCACTATTGTCAACCAAAGACTCGTCACTGTTTACGGGATTTTATAGCAAAGAAAAAAAATTAAGATCCACACCAAGCCCCTCTGTTTTGCAACATATAGACCAATATAGATTTTATCTTCTACAACTTCTGTAGGCTCATTAATCCCGTAAAGAACCAGTCCAACATATATATGAGTTACCAGACAACACTCACATTCCAGATATGAAGAAAAGAGAACAAACAAACAATCTATAGATATAAAAAGTACCAGATCAATCCCAAAAAATATACACCCAATCACATTTCCAAAATCAAAGCTATAAATAAATCATTTAACACACCATAAATCCCTTACTCGAGAGTAATTTTAGGAAAAACATCTCCTACCTCAGATCCGAGCTAATACGGGATGGCAAAGAGTGTTGGGCTACGAACCAAGTGATGCTGTTTGACACGATCCTAGTACCAATGTGTAGAGGAGGAGGAATAGAACAACATTAGTGAAGGACTGAGGTACTTTGGAGGACCTTAAGGCTTACTTGCAGAAGAGAGAAGTTTGAGTCTTACCTTTGTTTTCTTTCTTCTCCTACGATCCCTACCTTTAATTCCTAATTTCATTCTTTCTCTTAATCTTCTCTCTATCTCCCTGAGCAATAAGTTGGTCACTCACCTTCAGTCTCTTCTCTTCCTTGATGCGTTTTCCCAATCTATGCTATTGTCTTCTACCCGATCTATGTTACTGTCTTATAAGGCCAAGTTTCCTTAAGGTGGAAGGGAAGAAACTTAGCAGCTAAGGAATGCTACGTGGCTCAAAATAAAATAATTATTGGGGTGAGGTGGTGTCATCACAAACAACACAGTTATTTTAGATACTTTTTAAATCTTTACTGTTCCTAGTTAATCCTTTAACATCTTTATTTGTATCGATTAATATTATTTCTTTGCTGATTTTAATTAATATGAGCCACTGTTTTTAGTTTGGTGTCATTTGGACTTTGTTTTTTTTTTTTTAGGATTTCAGTGCGCAACTGTGGAAACTAATCCCTCGAGATATTGGATGACATCTATGGGCTGACATCTCCCAACCAAGTTTTCTCCACACGCAAGAGCCGGGAATCGAACCCCTGATCATTTACTTAAGAGGCTCAAACTCATTACTACCTGGACCAACCACATCATGAATTTTTCTTAATTTGAATCCACTAAATCACATTCATTTATTTTTAAATTACAAACTAAATAATAAAATTTTCAGAAAATATTTTAGTTATTATGATAATTATTTCAATTATTCCAAACACCAATAAATAGGTTGGCTGATGAATTTGGGGATGTTACACATGACCCTGCTGAACCCTGTGATCCAACCCACATAAACTTTTTCTAAGCAAAATATATATATATATATTTGAGTGAAAGTATCCCACTTAAGCTATGTTTGGATTGGTGGTAGGGAATGGAATGGAACCTAATGGAATTCATTCCATCCATTTCCATCACTTACTCATATTTTTGTTCCCCTCCAATTTGGGAGGAATGTGATGGAATGAAGATTAGATGCTTCCTAAACTTAGTAAATTACAAATTTACCCTGAAATTCTTCAATTTGATATTTCTTATTTGGGAACGTAAAAAAAGTTCATTTTGTTAAAAGGATTCCGAAAATGGAAGAATTTTTAGGACCCTCAAGTGCTTCACTGTTGTGTGTCGTCGCTGTACCTCACCTGCACCTCAAGTTTAGCACTTTGCTATTGCTGTATTGCTTGTCTCTGGCATAATCACGGCTTGAGTCATATAACATGGCATGGGTTTCATATCAAAAGACATGCTAGATAAAATAATAACGTTTTTTAACCAAAAATATAAAACAATTTTTTTTAAATAAAGGATAATATAGGAATAAAAAAATTATAATTCATTCCATTCCGTTTACTCTTTAAACTTTCATTGTAAAATATTCAAACAAGGAAACATAATTTTTGTTCCATTTCATTCCGCTCCACTTCATTTCATCATGTTCCGCTTCATTTCCTTCCATCTCCTTCCACCTATTCAAGTATAGTCTTACTGTGTTAAATTAATTAATTAATTAGATAATAACACAAAAAATTCAACCGAATTAATTGTTCAAGATGGATAGGAAGAAGCCAACCAATAGAGTGGTAACACACTTGCTTTTGTACATGCTTGAGTACACTTTGTACTCTTGTTGTACTTATAAATATATATACTTTGCTGATAAAAAAAAATGATCATAACCCCAATTAGCATTGTTAATGTGCAACAAAAGCAAAACAAGGTGTTTTGATCCTTATTGAACCATAGTTTTTAGCATAATTTAGAACCTTTCTAACTGGACCATTATCTAATTGGAATTCCAAGGTTGAACGGAGGTTGTAATGGCCAATTTGAGGGGAGAATCAAATGCGACACAAGTGTATGAAGCGTATGATGCAGGCATTGATGAGCCACTGAGGGGAATGAATGATCCAGATTGGGACATGTGGGAAGAGTGGATGGGATGGGAAGGAGCAGGAATTCGCGACTATTCATCTCATATTAATCCTTACATTTGAAAATTTCACTCTAATTTATTAGTCTATCAATCAATAATTATTATGCATTGGTTGTAGTGGGTCTAGCTATCAACTTCAGTCCCCACCAAAAGTGGTTGTGGTTGGTGTTCTTTGTACATAGTCCAAATGAATGTACCCTGCATGATTGAAATGGAGGAAGGCGACTCGTTGTTATTTGTCATTTGTTTATAAAAAGCTCCGACCAAAAAGCAACAAAGTAACAAACCAACAAATAAAAGCGAAAATGACAAAAAAGAAGGTAACGTCAAAAATGCTCCAAGAAGAATAGGAGGAGTACTCCACAAACCTAGACCGTTGATATAATAATTTATCAATTCAACGGTGCGGATTTTTAGGTGCAATAACGGGCTAAGAAATCTCAAGATGTGACCGGCTACCCACTGAACTGATCATTTGAATGTGTTTGGTGTCTTTTTTATACTCGTTACTGTTGCCAATAAAAGAAGTTGCTGGAATAACAAATGTTAGAAGGAAAATACTAAGTGTCTTTAGAGTATTTGTAATTAATCAATAAAAGAAAGTCTTTATTAGGAATTGGTGTATTTATTATTTGAAGAGTTTAATTAGTTAGTTTTTCAATAAAAAGTCATTTTTCTTAATTCCTTAAAGAGTGTCCTAAAGAGATAAAACTGTGTTACAATCAATACAGTTAACAATATTTGTATATAATTAAGTAGTTTAATATTTTCAATAATTATTTTATAAATTTAAAATATATTTTATTTGCACATATTTCAATATTTTCAGGCACAAATCAAATCCAACATAAACAAAACTACAGTGTTCTTCAGAAAATTTAGGGTCATAAACCGGAACTAATAATTCGATGAACCCAAAAATCCAAACAAAATCGATTAAATTGGTTCATATTTTTTTTGTGTTCTGATATGAACCGAACCAAATGAAGCCAAAGGTTATTGGTTCGGTTATCAGGTTCAACAATTTTGGAACCAAATCAATTACTATATTTCAAAATATATATATATATATATATATATATATATATAACATTAATTATATGATACTATTCATATATAGTGATACATTTATATATATAAATATAATATATTATCAGGTTTAACTATTTTGGAACCAAACCAATTACTATATTTCAATATATATATATATATATATATATATATATATATATATATATATAAATGTATAACTATATATTAATAATAACATAAATAATGTTTATATATATAACATTATTTATGTTATTATTAATATATAGTTATACATTTATATATATAACACACATATATATATATATATATATATATATATTATATTTATACATACTATTATTTTTTGGTCCGAACTGACCAATTTTAATTGGTCAATTTTTTTTTATTGTTGACAAATTAAAGTTTATAATTGAATCATGGTAGAGTAAGGAGCGGTTGAAATAGTAAATAGTATTATCTCTCAATCCCACTTTTTTTTATTGTTATACATTATCCCTATGATATTCTACCAATCAAAAGGTAATTAGGTCTGCAAAATGTCCGATTTGTATTTATCTTTTGTGTTGATTACAACCACACATTAAAAGAATTAATTAAGCTTCAATTCAGTTGGTGACCTGTATATTAGTGTGCGTAAATATTATGTAACACCCCGCTTTTCGTATGTTTCTTTATCAAGTAAATACATGCTTTAATATGTTTATTTTTTATAAAATCCAGAGGATGATTTTATTTAAAATAAAATCATTTTCTTGTGTTGTTTTACCGTATGAAGTCACAAGAAAATTTTTTGGTCGAAAATTCCGCATTTAAAACCGGTCTGGGTTCTCACTGCCAGTACAAGTTTACTGAGCTAGAGACAAAATTTTAATTCATGAACGAGACGGTTAGTGTTTTTATGATGTTTTGTGTGGGTTTCAATTTTTTAGAAAAATCTTGTTCGGGGCCAAATCTTAGGGATTTCCGGCATAAATTGTCCGGAAATACGATCGGGGAAGTCATCTGATACGCAATGGAGAAGAGCATCAAGAGGATAAAGTGACATGAAGTGACTTGATGTGAAGGCTATGACACACCTCAAAAAGTGAATCTTGACTTTTTTTCAAAATCTCATTTTTTCATCTTTCTCTCTCCAATCACATCACATCACCTTAATTCCTTATCCTCTACAAGCCCATCCACCTTCTTTCTTCTCTTCTTCTTCTTCCTCTCAAAACCGTGACCCTCCCCCTCATTCTTTATAAATACTCTTCATTTCCACCATTCATCACTTTCCTCCATTTCTCACATTTTCACTTTACTACACTTCTTCTTCTTCTTCTTCTTCTTCTTCTTCTTCTTCTTCTTCTTGTTCTTCTTCTTCTTCTTCTCTCCTACAAAGTTTACATTTTTATCAAGCTTTTCTCTAAGAGTTCTTCATCAAAGTTGTTTATCTTGTTAAGGGTAATACTTCTATGTAGTTCTTTTTTTCAAAGTTTCATCTTTTATTTCAAAGTTTTCTTCATATGTTCTTTATGTGCTTTTAACTTCTAAAACCTCTCAAAAATGGTAGAAAACTCCTTTTGAGTTGAAACCACTTTCTATATTCTTGTATTTACTCATACTATCACATACTAAAAGGTTGTGTAAGACAAAGTTTCCTAACCTCTTCTTTCTAAGGAGGCCGAAACTATGTATATGGTTTAGATGAATCTTGTTTCAACTTTTACATGTATAAGTTTGTATTTGAGTTTCATTTCCAAGATGATCATGGACCAAGGATCCTTTATGTTAAAGGATGCTATGTCTAAGTGATTGGAAAGTTTAAAGATTTGTTTTCCAAAATGATCATGGACCAAGGCTCCTTCATGTTAAAGGATGCTATGTCCAAAAGATTGGATGATTTAAATCTTTAACCTCACAAACTTGTTAAGGCCGAGCCTAAGAGTTCATGGTCTAAGACATTTGATTTTTCTATTTTCCGAAACAATCATGGTTTCAAGCTCCTTACTATGTATGGATTCTAACCCAAAGAGATTGGAAAGTTTAGAAATTCCTAGCCTATTTACCTATGCTTGGACGAAACCCTAAGTCAAGTACTTAGTGGGATTTTTAATTCAACTTTGTTAAAAAGATAGTTGTTTGTGGACTTCTAGCACTTAAGGATCATAAATCCAAGAGTCGCATAGATTTCAGAAACCCCTAATCCTAGTTTATTGTATGAACCGAACCTATACCTTGTGGTTAGTGTTCTCGAGTGATTTTTATCTCATGATTTTATGTTGGTAACCTTAGACATCCATCGTCGGAGAAGCCGAGGATGTTCTTGAACCTACTTTTCAAATCCAAACTCTTAACTCCGACGTGAGGTAAGAGGGGATTTCCTAAAGATATTCAATAACTGTATGCATGTGTGTATGTGTTTAACTGGATATTTATATGTTGATTGAGCTTACTTGGTTATCTAATATACTTGAACTGTTATGCTATTATCTCGATGTTGAATTGTGCTTGTTCTAAATGTTATAATGCATATCTGTGATGAACTACTTTCAAATCGTGATATTAGCATTGAACTCGAGAATATATATTGTTGTTGATTGAAAGTTTGCTAAGCCGGACTTGTGTTCGTGCTCAATCTGTTATAAGGATTAAAAACCTCAATAAGCTTTGAAGATGAAGGGATTGGTGTTCTTTTCCAAAAGCTCATTAACTTAAAGTACTTGTTTTAAATGTTGAAATGGTTTTGGTGAACTCATCATTATACAAGAGAAAATCCTTTTCGAACTATGTGTCTTCAAGTGAAAACTTTCAAGATTATTTGGCAATATCCTATTGGGATTTTCAAAGATAAAAGTATTTCAAAGATGCTTTACAAAAGATTTTCAAAGAAAAGGTTTTCTCTAAATGTTTTAGAAACTTTCCGATAGCCTGGATAGGTTATCGAGGATTCGATTTTGAATTTTTTTTCAAAAGAACGAAAAATAAAAACTAAAGAAAAAGAATATAGCACGTGAGACATCGTCTCTAGTATTCGATTATACGCACGTGATCTTGGATCAATGTTAATTCGGGGCCATAAGTCCTATTCATGATGTTCTGACCGAGGCCCAATACCTCGAAATCGAGGAGGCGCAGTGTTTCGATTTCATTGTGGTGGACTGTGTGTATTAATCACGTTGTTGTGGACTGTGTGTCCTAATCACGTTGTTGTGGACTGTGTGTCCTAACCATGTTGTGATGAACGTTGTTAAAGGTGAATGTTGTTTTCTACGACCACAACCCTTGACT
This sequence comes from Sophora flavescens, assembly GCA_030762895.1. Classification (NCBI taxonomy): domain Eukaryota; kingdom Viridiplantae; phylum Streptophyta; class Magnoliopsida; order Fabales; family Fabaceae; genus Sophora; species Sophora flavescens. The sequence continues at coordinate 24,393 of JAUPTC010001104.1, forward strand.
CCGGCATCGGTCTTGGGTGTTGTGATTGAGCATTCAGACTATGTGCCCTGTGCTTTTAAGTTTTCAAGTGATGGGGAAATGATGATTAAGTCGTTAGCTTTGAGCTGTGACAACGAAAAAGAATGAACACAAAGAAAACCTTTTAAATAAAATATTTTATCATGTGCATTTCCCAGTGCAGACATGCTTTTTACATATCGTATACAAGGTGGTATCCGGGAGTCGATCCATGTGACCAGTTCGGAGGCACATGTGACGTTGCTCGTCTCCGAGACCTTAAATGCATGAGGTATGGAGGCAACTCGCGGTGGGCTAGAGATTGACCAACTCTAATTCTTCTCCGGTGAAACACGTTGTTGAGATCTCATGAGATTAGGATAGAGCCCGATATTGAAGTGTCATGCATATTTTCGAAAATTGATTATGCGGCTTGAGATCCCTTGATATAACACGGTTATATTATGATTATGCATGATTTAACTGTTGACTTGATTATGTGTTGCATGTATCATGTATATAGTTGTTGTGGGATATATCTTATGACGGTATCTCACTCTTGAATATCTATATGTTCTTTTCCTTTTCTTGTATCGGTATATGTACGTGCTTTTAGATGGAACCCAACGTTTCCCTAGCACCCTCGATTTCGAGGAATGAGGTGTTCGGCAAGGTCAAGCTAGAGAGAACTGGTCGGCGAGCGATGATGCGATGATGACTACTTATCGGGGACCGAATTACGGCAGCGAGTCTAATGCCAACAAAGAACCGATCCGGGAGGATTCACACGATCGAGACACGATCGGTGGCACTTCCACCTCCCCGGGTCGCACCTTCGCAACACCGTTTTCCTATATTTTTCGTAGCAATAAATACATATTTAAATGTGTTTAATAAAACCTCGAGAGGATGATTTTAATTAAACTAAAATCATTTCCTTGTGTTGTTATATCATATTAAGTCATGATAAAATTTTCGGTTGAAAATTCAGGTGAAGCCTGGCTCTGCTTTTCACTCGGTACAAGTTTACTATGCAGAAAACCTAATTTTGACCCGTGAATGAAACAATTAATGTTTTTATTATGTTTCCTTCAACCTTGGTTATTTTGAAAATTTTCGTGCAAAAATAAAATATATTTTATTCGGGTGAAACGTCGATAAAAATTACGATCAGAAATGCAAATCGGGCACCAAATGGAGCAGATTATGGACCATAAAAGAAGTAAGGAGACATGATGGAAAGTGGCTATGACACACTCTAAAAGTACCATCATCACACTTTTCAAATTATAATACTATTCTAATCCAAAAGTCTTTTCTCTCTCTTCTTCCATCCAATCAAGCATTAAACCACCAAGCTTGCTCAACAAGCTCTCCCTCTCACTCCCTAGCCGTGAACTCCCCTCCCTCTTCCTATATATACCCCTTTCATTTTCACTTCATCATCTTCCTCCTTCAACCTCCATTAAAGTTCATCTTCTTCCTTTCTTCTTAAAGTTCAAGCTCTTAAAGCTTTAGTTTTTATTCATCTTTTCTACTTAAGTTCTTCCTTATACTAAGGGTAATGCTCTCATATAAATCTTTTTGCAAGTTTCATCTTTTATTTCTTAGTTTACTTTATATGTTCTTTATATGCTTTAAAACCTCTAAAATCTCTCTAAAATGGTAGAAAACTCTTTTGAGTTGAAACCACTTTCTATAGTCTTGTATTAACTTATATTTTCACATACTAAGAGGTTGTGAAAACAAAATCTCTATCCATCTCTTCCAATGAAGGCCGAATGCTTGCATTTGTGACCCAGGGAAGTTTTTCTTTCAACTTTTGGAATATGATCATGTGTTTGAGTTTCTAACTATCCCTTGATCTTGAATCTATAAATCTTGGAAGTTTTGATAGCTTGTTCCTACAATGGCTGAAAAATATGAATAAGTAGGCCTAGGATACTATGTTTCAACTTTCCAAGTATTGATCATGGATTTAGAACTCTTTATAACTTGTTTATTTCATGTTATTAAATATAGTATGTGTTACTTTCATTTTTCCAAGATGATCATGGACTTGAGCTCCATAAGATATTTGGATGCTAAGTCTAAGAGATTGGAAAGTTTAAGGATTTATAACTTGTTTATTTTATGTTGTTAAAGCTAGTATGTGTTAACGCTCATTTTTCCAAGATGATCATGGGCTTGAGCTCCATAAGATATTTGGATGCTAAGTCTAAGAGAGATTAGAAAGTTTAAGGATTTATAACTTGTTTATTTTATGTTGTTAAAGCTAGTATGTGTTACTTCCATTTTTCCAAGATGATCATTGACTTGAGCTCCGTAAGATATTTGGATGCTAAGTCTAAGAGATTGGAAAGTTTAAGGATTTATAACTTGTTTATTGTATGTTATTAAAGCTAGTATGTGTTATTTTCATTTTTCCAAGATGATCATGGTTTTGAGCTCCTTAACACATATGAATGCTAAACCTAAGAGATTGGAAAGTTTAGTGAATGCTAGCCTATTTTACTAGCCTTTGCCGAATGCCCTATGTTTTTAACTTAGTGGAATTCTAATTCAACTTTGTTAAAAGATCATTGTTTATGAACTCCTAACACTTAAGGATCATAAATCCATGAGTTGTATAATTTTTGGGAATCTCTAACCCTAAGAACTAGTCTTGGCTCGAACCTATACCTTGTGGTTTAGTGTTCTTGTTTTGATTTTTAACTTGTGATTTTGTGTTCATAACCTTAGATTTCCATCGCGGAGGAAACGAGAACGTTCGTGACTTACCTCGTCGAGCATCTAACCTTCTTACCTTCAAAGAAAGTAAGAGGGGATTGCCTAGGGATATTCAATGACTATATCCATGTGTGTATGTGTTTATTTGAGTGATTTGAATATTATTGTGATATTGAGCCAATACTTGAATAACTTGTTTACTTGAACTATTGTGGTTATTACTTGAATTTGAACATTACTTGCTTTAAAGTGTTATGAATTATATATATGTGATGAACTGTCGTTAACTGTGATATTATTGTTGAGAATGTATTACGTGATTGAAGTTTGAGAAGCCGGACTTGAGTCTGTGCACAATGATTATAAAGGATTAAAAGCCTTAATAAGCCTAGAATATAACTTTGAAAGTATTGGTTTCATTTATAAAAGTTCCTTGTTTAAAACGCTTACTTCAATAAAATGAGATTCTTATTTTGAAAAGAAACGTTAAAGTGTTTTTAAGACAATAGAAATTACCTTTCATGATCCAAAGTTGATACAGAGAAAACCTTTTTCGACCTATGTGTTTTATGAAGGAAAACCCTTTGAAAATAGTTGACTTTATTTCATCAAGGATTTCAAAATAAAACGAATTTGCTAAATGTTTTATAAAAGAATTTGTAAAGGAAAAGATTTTCTCCTAAATGATTTAGAAGCGTTCGGTTACTTGGATAAGTGACCAGGTTTTGTTTTGGTTTTGATTTTCACTGAGCGAAAAGTAAGCACATGTGAAAGAGAATATTAGTCCCAGGCGTAAGCCTCTAGTATTCGGTTTATGCGTGATCCGGGATCCGTGTCCAGAATTATGGACCAAGGGTCCCAATCGTGATATTATGGGCTAGGAGTCCTAATTTTGGAATTGAGGACTGTGTCCTAATTTCGTTGTTATGGGCTAGGAGTCCTTATCATGTTGAAATAAAACATGGATAAAATTATAATTGTTTCTACGACCACAACCTTGAGTGTGGCCGTGGTCTAAGGTGTTGTGATTGAGCACTAGGGTGTCGTCACGTGGTTATAAATTTTCAAGTGATGGAAATTGTGAATAGTCGTTAGCTTTGGGCTTTGACAAAGCCGAAAAGAGTGAACACAAAGAAAAGTCTCGTCAATGAAAAGTTTTTATTCATATGCATTTCCCACTTGGCGAGGCGTGCTTGAGTTCTGAATACCGGCTTAAGATGTGGTATTTGATGATGTATACATCCGAATGGCCGTTATAAAGGATTCGTGATGGTGTTGATCCGGGTACATGAGGTGATGGAGACAACTTGCCAAATGTGGCGTCACGAGCACAATCAACTCTTTATTCCTTAATGATAAAGCTTGGTGATGGTATCTCCTTGAGATTAAGATTGGAAGCACGAGTAATTGGCTTGTCATGCATTATCTTTATAAAAATGATTGATTCAATAGAGACCCACCGAAATAATACTTGTTGTTTGTTTATGAGTAATGTTTAAATGTCTAATAGCCAAGGTGTTGTATGACATGTATATGGTTAGTTGTACGATATATCAGTTGTCGGTATCTCACACTCTTTCATTTCTACTTGTTATTCTCTCTTCTTTCGGTATCGTTGGTGTACATGGTGTCCAGATGGATCTCAATATCCTCGCTGGTGCCGGCTAAACATCGAATAACGAGGTCTTCGATGGAATCTTCAGGGGGCATGGCCCAGTATACACCCAGGGGCAACATCTCCACATAAGCCACGAACCATCACCATAAATCCATCTAAAGCTGACTGGACCCAACAGTAGAAGCCACACTTTGGACTAGGAGGGTAGCTCCGCTCCAGATCTCACAGTTGCTGCATGAGCCACCACCTCTTGCGAGCCGACAACGCCGATTGAGGAGGACCCTGAGGAAGATCCTAAGGAGGACCACGAGGAGGACTTTCGATGAGGTCATGGAGGAAGATAGTAGCCGAGGATCACGTTATGGATCATAACGATGACGATGATTCG